>JAABOM020000012.1:21746077-21778084 GCA_011800125.2 Solanum clarkiae | reverse complement strand
AACCATATACTTAATGCATATATGGTATATACATACACAACATATTCAATCAAAATGTATAGATAATACTCCCGCATCTATTTTTTTGGCTAAAGAGTAAAAAATATTTTTTGAAAAATAAATCCTGATATAAAAATATTTTATAATTTAAAATATTATTAAAAAATAAATTTTTACAAATTCACTTAGAAATTAAGGAAAGAATCAACATATTCAGTAATTTAAAGAAGATTAAAAAAATCCACATAAATCTATTTTTGAGACTATGTAATCGTAATCGATCAATACTTCAAATCCATCTAAATAATAAGAAAGACATATAAATAAAATAGATAAATTTAGACTTTTCGCAGAACATAACTAACTCATCAAACCTTCAAATTGAACACGACCTCAAATAAATTGGAGACATAAAATGAATTCTTAACAAAATGATATAAAAGAGACTCTGCATCAACTTGACAGACATACATCGAAAGATTATGAAAAAACAAATCGCGATTTCTAGTTTGAGAGCTTTAATATACTAGATTGTTAAAAATCAAAAACTGAATGTTGATGTAATACACCACAAATACAATAAATTTAGTAATACAAATAAGTTTTTTTTAAAAAAAAATCACAAAAAATTAATTCAGAGATGATATATCTGCGATTGATCAACACTATAAATCTATTTGTATAATCAAAATAACAAATAAGCAAAATAGATTAATCTAAGCTTCACCCCGAACGTTAATAGCTCATCAAAACTTCTGACCTCAGATAGATTACTTGAGGTCTTATTTCTATTAGAGCTGCGCATAAGTTGATTTAGTTAAATTTTATGTATTATTGATCCAATATATCAGTTTTAAATTTTTAAATATGCTAAATCAATAAAATATTTTTATCGATTTTTGATTTATTGATTTTTGGTCCTCAACAATTCAATTTTTGATTAAATCAATACAAAATTACTCATGAAATAAATATGTAACTTCTCTAACAATTTGACGCGATACAACAAAATAACGCGATATTGTGAAACAAGCAGATCAATTACAAATGACATTTGTAAAAACTAGAATGAGATAGATAAGGAATTATAAAAATGATAAACATATCTATTTGTCTAGTTTTATAACAATCACCTAATTTAATAAAACATGCTTCATGAATACATAATACGCTCCAACGAACACTGTAATATGCCAATTAAATCAACAAAAAGTGAATGAAATATTTTTTGAGCACCTAAGCTTAACAATACGTAATATTTGGCCTCGTATTATAATTTACTTCTTTAACAGAAGGCTTATATTATGGGAATCAAACAAATACATGCGGTACGAGTATCAATATAGCGTCAAGTGATGTTAAATTATTAATATTTAATATTTATGAACGAATAAAATAGTGGATTGCTAAAAAGGAAAACTTACGAGGATAAGTAAATAGATGCTAGTTAATTAGTTAAGACAACTATATTTTGAATTAATTATAGTTCGTCACTACATATAACATTAATCACAATTTGAGTTTGTATAGCAATATATACAAATACTGCAAATCATATAGCAAAATATACAAATTACTACAAATTCTATAGCGAATTATACAAACATCGTACACAAATTATATAACGAAATATACAAATACTATGAATTGAAAATTGTATCGTAAATTATATAAATATTGTGCACGAATTGCATAACCAAATATATACAAATAATGCAGATTATATGACAAATTATACAAAAGCTGCTAATTGTATAACGATGTATGCAAACACTGCGAATCGTATAACGAATTATACAAATAATGTGTGCATTATATACCAAAATATACAAGTACTTTTGTAGCTACAGTTACGAAATATAATTACTTAAACTGTAGCTATTTCGATCTATTAAATTTCAAGACTAAACTATTTATAAAAACTCCTCTACTAAAAATTAAAACAAACTGATAACCTGATATTTTTTTTCATAAAATCATTAAAAATTTATTAACCTAATAATCTATTTATAATAAATCAATAATATTTTTTGATTTGATTTATCGTTTCAATATTCTATCAATAAAAAAATATCTAGTTTAGTCATGGGTCAATCCCTATAAAACTCACTGTTGACCCGCAATCGTTCATTCTCTTACTTCTCTTACTAGGGTTTTCGAAACCCTATCCTCGCCGCTCTCCTCTTTCCCCAAATCCCAAATCTGAGCAAAACAATGGCGGAAGAAGCACAGTACGGAGCGCCGGAAGCCGGTAGCAACAAGAGGAAGTACGATGATCAAACGACGCCGTCTCCTGTTCCACGTAGACCTACTGGATTTTCTGCTCCGATCGCTTCGTTATCTTCTCCTGATGGTGCTCCTCCTCCTTCTTCATACAACAGTGTTCCGCCGCCTATGGATGATTTTCAGTTGGCTAAGCAGAAGGCTCAGGAGATCGCTGCTAGGTTGCTGAATAGCGCTGAAGCTAAGAAACCTAGAGTTGATAATAACGGAGCTGGTGGTGGAGCTGGTGGATTTGATTCTTATGAACGTAAGGGTTATGAGCTTTTTCTAGTCTTTTTCTGTTATCGATTTTGTGATTTTGCAGATTTTATCTGTTCTCTTCGGATGTTTTGGACGTGAAATTGATTTGTATTTTTTTGATTTTGAAATGAATATTTGTGAAATCCTTTGCTGTTAGAGATAATGCATTAAAACGAGAAATTGAGTTCAGTTTTTATAGATATCCCTAAGCCCTATATCAAAATAGTGTTTGTATTGGCTAACATTGATTTAATTAGCTTGCAAGTGAGGTTTACACGATGTTTACGACTTTTCTGTTATTGATTTTGTGTTTTCCTAGTTTGTGTGCTCTCTTAGGATGGTTTTTGGGATGAAATGAGATGTTTCTGGATAAAAAGTGTATTTTCCTTTTTGGATACCATTCTATATTACACGAAAAGGAGAAATTGTGTTCCGCATTTACAGATATTCTTACACCTTGTACTGTTGGTTGTACTATTTTGTCTGTATTGAATAGTGTTTATATTTGCTACGGTGCTGGTGGATTTGATTCCTTAAGAGTCTGCTTCCCTTTGCTGTTATTGATTTTGAGGTTGTGCCTTTTTTTCTCTTGGGAAAGATGTTTTTTTAAATATTAGTGAAGTTATTTTACTGCTCATTGTTATTATAATTTTCCACATACTTCTGTACCCAACCTAAAATACCCAGATTACAAAATATTTTTTGATGAAACACAATTGTCCATTCTGTATTTGTGTTTGTAATTTGCTGCCACTGATGTGATTAGTCTGGTCTATAATTTGCTTTTTTTAATCGCAGACAAGCCCATTGTTACTCCTTCAGTGACAAGTTCATATGGTTATCCGGGGCAAAGCAAGAAGATTGAAATACCAAATGGCAGAGTTGGTGTGATAATAGGAAAAGGTGGGGAGACCATCAAGTATCTTCAACTCCAGTCTGGAGCCAAGATTCAGGTTACTAGAGACATGGATGCTGATCCTAATTCTCCAAATAGATCAGTTGAACTCATGGGTACTCCAGACCAAATAGCTAAGGCTGAACAGTTGATTACTGAGGTTCTTGCTGAGGTACTAATCTTTGCCTTACAATACCTTAAAAATTGTCAAACTCCAGTAATTCTTCTGTTGAATCATATCCACCTTCTAATGCTTTCCACCATTAATTGTTGTGTTTTCAATTTGTTAATAATGCATTATATATCTGAAACAGGCTGATTCAGGTGGTTCTGGTCTAGTTTCCCGAAGATTACCTGGACCACAATCTGGAGGAGAACAATTTTCCATGAAAGTCCCTAACAACAAGGTAAGATTTAGTGTTTGTAGTTTATTTGTCTTGCCGTTGGATTTCTACTGTTTGTCTCATGTGTATTTATTTGTGTTTTATTAGGTTGGTCTTGTTATCGGTAAAGGAGGTGAAACTATTAAAAATATGCAGGCAAGAAGTGGAGCACGTATTCAGGTAACTTTAAAGTAGCGTTTCCCAAGTAATTTGCAGTTTTTGCTTGGCAATGGCACTTTCAATTTATGAAGAATTCCAGTCCTTTGCATCGTCAAAAGTAATTATTTCTGGGGATCTTGTTTCAGCTTTCTCATCTTTTCTTACTTTGCCGCAGGTGATTCCCTTGCATCTGCCTCCAGGTGATACATCACAAGAAAGGACAGTTCAAATTGATGGGTCAAGTGAACAGATTGAGGCTGCAAAACAGCTGGTGTATGAAGTGATTAGTGAGGTATGTGTAATTGGAGATCACTTTCTATTCTTTCCCGCTTCTTATTGCTGGAATATAATAGGCAGCTCGGCAGATGAACTCTTGCCTCAAGATGATACATTTTATCTCCTCCAAATTTTTGAACTGTCTATATATGTATATTATTTGCTGTTTGTAGTTTGTAACTGTGTGTATGCTGCATCTTGTGGAAGACTCCACTTTATCTCTTTAGCCCTTTGAAATTGCTTTTTTGTAGTTCTCCTGACCCTGAATGTTGAAAATTTCCTCTTAGCATCTCGAGATAGTGTGGTATTAATCTTTTCAGGTGTGGTGGAATTTCCTGTCATATTTAAAGTTACAGTTTGCTTCTGTTGCTAGAGCATTAATTATCCTATATCCAACTTGTCAGGATGTTCAATATATCTATCTAAAAGTTTTATGTATGCATGTCGCTGTCAATTACCTATATCCGTCCTTGCCTCGCTAGAATTCGTAGTGTTTGCAGATACCAATTTGCCAGTCCTCTTTGGTCTACAGCTTCGGTTAATGGGAATTGTAGTTCATTTCAATGACCCCTGGATGAAGGAGATTGGCTCTTGCTGTGCTTCATTTTTTGGAAGGAAGTATTCTTATTCCCATTGGAGATATGCTTTCTAGTTGCTATAGGTTGTTGAGAGTATACTCTGAACTATAGCTCCATTACATAAAATGAAAGGATTCATAATTTGTTATCCACATAATATATCTGTAATGTGGCATGACACCCACATATGTTAAGTTGCCTCAATGTCTATTGATCTATGTCATTGGACTTTAGATGTTCTGATCTTTTGTGAGGCGCAGGTTTTGGATAAGTGTTCTCCTTGAAGGTAACTAAGTCTGTCTAAAAATTTCCCTAATATTGAGGATATATTCTAATCTGAGATGTAAAATAACTTTTGGTTTGGGTACTTGGTTAATATCAAGAGACAACATATGACTGTGCTGGTTAATTTTGTATC
Source organism: Solanum clarkiae (assembly GCA_011800125.2). NCBI lineage: Eukaryota > Viridiplantae > Streptophyta > Magnoliopsida > Solanales > Solanaceae > Solanum > Solanum clarkiae. The sequence continues at coordinate 21,772,852 of JAABOM020000012.1, read as the reverse complement.
TGATCACTGATATTATTATTGGAAAATTTGTAGGCTTAGTATGTATTGGACAATGGTGACACCAACATGGAACCATAAGTGTTGGTGTTCCCTCAGCATTGTTCTGGTATGGTCTCCAACCTAATTATTGATAACTAATGTCATATTCTGGGATATAATGAGGGCCTGCTTTTGCTAGGATGCAAGGGGGGAAACTAAGATTTGTTGAGATTATCATTGTATCTTTTGGGTGTCAATCTTTAGATATTATATGAATTTACCACACAACACCTAAGTGCTGCAAATAAGAGTTATTTTGCCTGCATATAGAATGTGTATATTTTTGTCCTCTTTTTTTTTGGCTTTGGGTACCCCTTCACTTCAAATAGGGTGAGGATGAGCATCTGCCAGGAGTTTGTACCTCCCAACCAGTAAGTCTTACATCTGTCTTGACGCATACCTAATATCAGTTGTTATATGTTTGTGGTATTTGTTACTGTTTTATCTGCTATGGTTATGCTACCTGGATGTGGCTTAGTCTGCCCTTGTAATGTGAGTTGTTGTAATATGCTTGAATCAATCGTATTCTTGGTTAGTTTAGACAACAATTATTGTGCAGAATCGTGCTAGGAATCAAGGAATGTCTGGAGGGTATCACCAACAAGGTTATCAGGCCCGACCTCCTACAAACTGGGCCCCTCCTGGTGCGCCAATGCAACAACCTGGTTATGGATATGGCCAGCCTGGTGCATACCCATCTCAACCATCTTACCCTGGCTACCCTCCTCAACCTGCTTCTGCTGGGTATGCCTCTGGCTGGGATCAGAGTGGTTCTCAAAATCAACAATCTCAGGCAGGTGGGTATGATTACTACAACCAACAGGCCCCACCACAACAGCAGCATACTGCTGGAGGTCCAGCTGCTTCTGCTGATAATAGTGCCTATGGTTACAACCAGCAATCTGCCTCAGGCTACAGCCAAGGACAAGCTTATGGTCAGGATGGCTATGGTGGATATCATGCACCTGCCCCTCAATCTGGTGGTTATCAGGGTTCTAGTTATGAGCAGCAACAAGGTTATAGCTCTGGTGCTGGCTATGGGAATGCCTCAAACCCAACATCAGAAAGCCAGAACTCATCATATGGTGCACCAAGTGATGGCAGTCAAGCACCTCCGCCAGCATCAGCCACAGGTCAACAAGGATATCATTCTGGCCAGCAGCCCAGCCCTAATCCTAGTTACCCATCTCAAGGCTCTGCTCAGGCTGGATATGGGGTGCCCCCAACTTCTCAAGGTGGGTATGCTGGAGGATATGCTGCTAGTTATGGGGCCCCTCAGTCTCAGAAGCCTCCTAGTCAGCCACAGCCAACTTATGGACAACCACAGCAGTCTCCTAGTGCACAAGCTGGGTATGCCCAGCCTCCCCCAGCACAATCCGGGTATCCTCAACCAGCTGCTCAATCAGGTTATGCCCAGGCTGATCCCAATGCTCAGCGACCTCCCTCTTCTGCCTATGGTGCTCCACCAGCTCAGCCAGGTTATGGTGCCCAGCCTTATGGTGCTCCACCTAGTTATGGCCAGCAGCCACCACCCTACAACAGTGCCTATGGTGGTTATTCCCAGCCTCCAGCATATGCTTCTGAAACAACTCCAACCTCGCAGTCTGTTCCACCTAGCGGTGGGGTTGCAAAAGCATCACCTCCGAGTTAATCAGTCTTCTTCATATGGTTGAGTGGATCTTTCTTGAGACAATTTCTTAGTTTTGTTGCTTAGTTACCTATAGGTTTTGTAGTTGTATCAAGCACAGTATTTCAAACTTGTGTTTGTTTTTGACCCATATATGGGTGGCGCAACTTCTTTCTTGTTATATTTGCAGTTGGCTGAACATATTTTCAATTGAAGTTCCTAGTAGCTGGACATATGCGTGCATGTTATTCTCTGTTTCTTTGCAAATATTTAAAATGTTTTAACCAGAGTCAAAAATATGGAGGTGTTTGTTTTCTTAAGTTTTTGTATGTCAAGGACAGGTAAGCTGGATTCAGACTTCTTCAGTTTGCAATGTGCTAATCTCTTGACCATTTCAGATATGGTTGCAAATATAGACCATGAGAGAGATGAATTTCATTTGAAAAAAGAAGTTGAATTTGACCAAGAACTTTTATTTCACTTCCAAGTGCCCCTCATATATATATAAAAGGTTATTTTGCAAAAGTAATTTTTTTCCAAAACCTAAACATGTAATCTAATGGGCAAGGGTCTGAGAAGGATGCTCACACCTTAATCATACCTCTTGGTGGTGATCGACTTAAAGCAAGTTCAAAAAGCACAACCAAAATCTTGATAAATACTAGTACATCTTATGTTTCAATGCGGCACAATTTGATTTTTGAGAGTCAAATAATTTAATTTTGATCATAAATTTCGTGCATGAAATATTTCATTTTTTGAAATGAAGTTCACATATTTGGATGTCTAAAAAGTTCCATATTTAAAAGATGTATGAAAAAAATTACGATCAATGCTCGTTTGAATTTCGAAAGCGTAAAGGGCCACAAAAATCAGGACGAGAGTATTTAGAGTATTAACCATAATGAAGAGGGAAGAGGAGGTTTTTAAGAAAACTTTTCAGCTGTTTAAAGAACCAAATGGATAAAAACACGTGATGATGCTCGTAATCCTTTACGACGTTAGGTTAATCTGTGACCCTGTAAACCCATGTCACAACTGGTAGGTTTGGTTGGTTTCCCCAGCCTTGTTTCTCTCCTCATTCTAGCTGCACGCTGAGTCCCTCTCCTCAGCATTACTGACTCGGGGGTCACTTCAAGAAAATCCTCACCTTTTCACCTTCCATGACACTTAGGTTCCATCCTGCTGGCCTTCAAACATTGCTCTGATTGCCATCAGCACGCTACCAACACCATTCTCTAGCCTTCAACTGGCTGCTTTTGCTCCTAGAGCATTAATTTTTTCTCCTTTCAATTCTTTCTTCCCATCTAGGACCTTGTTCCAATTTCTAGAAATACTAAGCTAAGGAACTACTCAAAGTGGTTCCATCGTTTCTAACTGGTCCATGAAATTAGTGACTCCAAACACCGAGAAAGTTCCACCTTTCCCCAGATGATAAATCATCTTCATCAGATCACCAAATCCGGAATTAATTAAACAGCACAAGCAAGGTCCATATGTTCTTGTCCCCACTTCTTTATAATATACCTGATAGTAGCAATGCTTGGATAACACCAAATACCACTTCCTACATTAAGATGGGGACCTAACTACTTTTGTGTTTATAAGTTAGCTTCATGAGCTTGTCCATAGATGTGCATCCTACACCTACGGTGTCTACAGTGAAGAACTATTCACTTATACTCATACTGGTCTACCTATCTCCTCTGATGCCTTTTGCTATCATGGCATTTCACATGAGATCATCTCTGACTTTTGCAAAGTTATAACCAATGCTGATTATATAAGAAGCATGTTTTGGTGCAACCGCTTATACCTTGACATCTTCCTGCCTTAACAATCATTTATTAACACATCTAACAAAACAAGAATGCACGAGGGGGTGTACATGAACATCTGACTACGACAAATGCAATGACCAACAGCCACAACCAAAATTAACTGTTTCAGTACTCTTTCTCAAAAAATAAAAAACTGTTTCAGCATGCTTTCTTCACTGACCCATGCGTCCTTGGGCATGTTCAGCAACCAATTTTCTCGAAAATTCCTTCCATCAAATAGGCACAGCTCCTTTGCGTCAAATTTACGATTTGGTTGATAATTTGGCTCTTCTGTCCATCCTGATCATTTGGATGGATTTCACCTTTATTCTCTGCTTCTGGGTCCATTATCCTCTAGTATAAAAGTGACGACAACTGTTGCTTCTCAAAGTTTGATAATCAATTTCAATGTTCCATCAATGGTGCTTCTGACAAGGCAATATTCAAACACTGGCTTTAGCTGACTTCTGAATGCATCCCACATAAAATGCTCTGGTTTTGTGCAAACAACACCATTTTGTGAATGTACCTAGATTGTACACCCCTAAAGTCTCAATTGGATGGCTCTCTTGATAGTTATAAGAGTTGGTTGAGACGGGCTTCATTTGGTCTTCTAGCATGTATATGGAGAAACAGTCTAGTTTAGGATTTTGTCCTATGATTGTCGGATTAGAACCATTGCACTCTCTCTCTCTCTCTCTCTCTCTCTCTCTCTCACGCTGGTCCATTTGTCAGTTTGACATTAACGATGATGCTTTTCTCAAGGTTTAGCTCTCTAAAACAGATTACTTGGAGCAACCGCAAGACCTTGTTGATTCTTACTAGCCTACCTAAGTTTGCAAGCTGCATAATTTACTGTCTTAAGCAAGCTCTTTAGCCTTGTTACTCTCTTTGTTCCTTTTTCTACAAACATAAGTTTTGCAATGGTGGCCAAACAACTGTATGTTTAACTACCACAATGGGTATAATTATCTATCTCCTTTAGCATATATACACTAAAGATGTCATTTTTACAAGTTCCCAGAAATATTGTTAGATTGGTTTTATGCTCTACATGTTAACTTTTCCATCATGAACTTGGTTATCCAAACTACTCCTTCCACATGCATGTTTCCATCACATCATCTAGCTCTATTTATCCAAAAGCAAGTATGTCGATGACTAGGGGTAGTGAACGCATCATTCATAGATCCAGGAGACTATGTTACAGATAACCATCTAGGATTGTACTTGTAAGCTAAGTACCCAAGCCAAGCTTGCTTATGCCGAAAGGGAAATCAGATGTACATCCTTTTTCACACAAAACTCAAAGCAATATCCCGTAATCTATGTTACATGGATCATTTTACAGGTACAAACAGGTGTATACAAGTTTTTCGTCAATCTTTAAGTATATTTTGAACTATTACGCATACACAAACCCGTGACGCCACTCATTCAGATAAAAGTTGCTCTAATACAGAAGTTCATACTTTTCAGCTTCAAATAACCAGGCTATTGATAATGCATCACCAAACAAAATATTACATCTATAAACAAAATTCCTCATGCATTCAAATAGAACTGTTACAACTTCCACCAGTCAGTAAAAAGTACAAAACTTCATCCTCAAAGATGAAGATATACTACTACAAATTCACTACAAAACTGATATAATTCCTTCAATTCTCAAACAATTCTTTCAAAAATTCACTAAAAACAACAGTCACAATCAAAAGGGCAAAGTGGGGTACCTCCAGCGTCAGACCTCCCAATACCCAACTCCTCTTCCGTGTATAAAGTAAACCCGTCAGCCGTTTTCTTCCTCGGCCGACGTGGTTTCTCAGCTAACACATCATCTTTCGGAACCCTGCTACTTTTTTCCTTGCTTTTCTTCAACTTTTTCGGCTCTGTAACAGCATCTCCACTTGATTTTTCTGGTTTTTCCGGTTTCTTCCTCTTCTTTCCAGCAAAAATTTCGTCGATTTCGTTACCTGGCTTTCTGGGTTTAGACGAAGAAATTTGTTTCTCCTTTTCAACAACAGCAGCTGCTGCTGCTTCCACTGGTTTAGGCTTCTTGGAATTACTCTTTTTTGGCATCGTTAGAAGCGGAAACTATGGAAAAAATACCTAAATTCAGCAAAGTTGTGAAGAAAATATTGAAGATTGAAGAGGAATTTTACAAGCAAAGGGATTTGGGGGTGATTTCTAGCTTAAACCCTAGTCGGGTTGATTATATGTAAATGGGCCGGAAAACCCCTTGAACAATTGAAATAGAACAAAGTGCCCTTTATTTGTTTTTGTGATTTCGAAATGCCCCCCGAACTATAAGAAATTAGAGAAAAGTCCTCTCGCTCATAGCGAGTATGTTCCTATGTCGCAAGCGATAATGATAATATGTTGTATTTGAATTGATGGCTCATTTTTCGTAAGTAACATAAAAAAAAAAATTGAATGTATTCTATTGAGGTAGAAACAGACTGTCAAGAACGTAGAAGAAGTCGGATGAACAGTTAGTTGAACTTAGATTGGATGATAGTTGTAACCGACGACTATTCCTATTACAACAGAGGAATGCATCAATTAGAATCGATTTGAATAACAGGAAGAGTCAAATCTCCTTATTGTTAATCTTATTTACCTTATAATGGACCTAAAAGCAAGAAAGTTTCAACTCTCCATTCGGAGAATTCGAGAACAAATTCTATTATTTTCTTGTTGTAATAAATTTCACCTTGAAAACCAAACATACCACACTTATTTCTTGTATGTATATATTGTATTTTCTCAAAAGTATGTTTTTGTTCTTGAGCTATATCCAAAAATATCACAAACATTCAACTATCTGAATCTTTCCTATGTTACATCCTACTTTATTCAACTTTCTGGTTTTTATTGCTCTCTATTCTGGACCAATCAAATTCCAAAAGTTTCTACAAAGGAATATGTAATCAAGGTGCCATAATTACATTAACATTTAACCAAGCATTTCATATAATTCCTCCATTTTTTCAAAATTTTGGGTCACTGGGTGTGGGGGTGGGGGGTCATACACTCATCCTACATCGTCAAATGTCAAGAATTTGCATGTTATACAATTCATAGAAACCAGTATGGTACTGCAAAATCACAAGCCAGGCAATGGGTATTGGGTTGTCAAAGCTTCAACTCTTCTTTGCAGATCCAACACCTTATCGATCAAAGGGAACTCCGGTGAAGCAACAAACTTCATGAAATCTTGGAGCTTAGAACCAGCGACTAAGTTTTTGGCCTCAAGGGTTATCTGCACACCCTCGTTAATGAGGTCTGCAACGGTTACAAACTCTTTCTCTGAGAAACCCCGAGTGGTCATTGCAGGAGAGCCTATGCGTATACCACCAGGCACTAATGCACTTTTATCACCTACAGTTTGATAGACAGTATAAGGACAAGATAATAGATGTGTCAATAATAAATCACAATGGTTAAAGCTTCTATACTTACCGGCTACTGAATTCTTATTGAGCGTGATTGATGCCATGTCAAGTATTTTCTCCACTCTAGCACCATCAATACCCTGATTGGCAAATGCAGGCAGGTTAATCTAAATACACAAGATGGGGTTGTACGGTTGGTTGTAACTTGGTTCTAGTAGCTGGTAACACACAAATACTAACAAGTAAAAGGCGGAAGGATCCTTTAACAGAGTTTGTCAACCTGTTTCCAACTGTTCTATATGGATACACTAATCAACAAAATAATGTTTCTTTATGCATTTCAATCCACAGTAACTAAAATTTTGAGAAAAACTGTACAAGAGAAATTTCCAACATAATTATAGGCTATGGTGCTTAATAGTTTAGTAGTTTATTAACTACTACTGCAGTACCGGTACATTTGCATGTCCTAGTTGAATTTTTCTTCTGGACAAGAACTAGTGTATATGCAGAACTTACCAAGGGCCTGAGATCAACTAGAACCAAATGATTGTCAGTTCCTCCAGAGACCAGCTTGTAACTCAACTCCATTAACCGGCTTGCAAGAGCTCTACAGTTAGAGACCACCTGCGAACATAAAAAGTTGACAATTATATTTCCCGCAAAAATGGTCACAATCTAGTGAAAAGACAGGAAAATGTGTACCTTGTTCTGATAAGCCTTGAAATCAGGTGATTTGGCATGCTTCAAGCAAACAGCTAGTCCTCCAATTGTGTGATTATGCGGACCACCCTGTGAAGACAAATGATGCTATTGCTACTCAAACTCAACACATTATGCAACAAACAGCCAAAAAGCCCAATAGTCCAGACATTGATAGGTTTTAACATTCGAGGTCGCAAATGAAAAAAATGTAGAGTAAAAGTTAAGGGGTGAGAGAAAATGGAACTGACCTGCAAGCCAGGAAAAACAGCATTGTTGATGGCAGATTCCAAATCAACGCCTAGGACAGGATCTTTCTTGAAGAAGATCATTCCTCCTCTAGGCCCTCTTAGAGACTGAACAGAAGCATGGCCATTAAAGTTAATCAGGGCAATGGAAATAAAATTACGGAACACATTTGGCATTTCATTCTCTCTCTGTGTTTTCTGGGATTTTCTTTATAACTTCATTTTTCGGTGGGTAGAAGTGACTGGAATGGGTAAGCACAAAATTCCAAGAATTTTAAATCATACCTTGTGAGTTGTTGTGGTAACAATGTCACAATATTCAAATGGATTAGCAACTACAGAGGCGGCAACAAGCCCACTGATGTGAGCCATATCCATCATGAGAAAGGCTCCAACAGCATCTGCTATCTTCCAGACATATCGCAAAAGAAATAATTAGATGCAGAAAATAAAGATATCAACAGGAAGAATTATCAGTATGGAGCAGTAACTCCAACTAGCGAACTCCTGATATTTTGTACCTTTCTCATACGAGGATAATCAAAATCTCGTGGATATGCACTAGCACCAGCAATAATAAGTTTTGGCCGAAAAAGAGTTGCAGTTTTCTCAAGCATGTCATAATCAACAAGGCCTGTTAAGTCAACAAAATTGGATGTCAATTCTAGTTAAAGGCTAAATGCATCTACAGAGATAGGTGTACGGTACCTGAAGATTCATCAAGGCGATAAGGCATGGACTCAAAGTAAATAGATGTGCCTGAAACTCGTCTTTTAGGAGTCATAAAGCCATGGGACAAATGACCCCCATGAGGCAAGTCCAATCCCTGAGTGAATTACCATGACAAACGATAAATAACAATCCACATAGTCTAGGAGACCAAAAGGAAGAGGCTGCTTATAACTAACCATAATCCGGTCATGTGGATTGAGAATTGCTGTGTAAACTTCAAAATTTGCTGGAGAACCAGATAGGGGTTGAACATTGACGCCCCACTGTTTTCCATCCAAGTTAAAGGCTGCCAAAGCCCTCTCTTGACAGAGTATTTCTAACTCATCAATGTACTCGTTTCCACCATAATATCTGATGTAAGGAATTTATTTACAAAAACGAAGGAAGGATGCTGTTAAATAAGCTACGAAAGAGGGAAAAAGGAAAAAGAACAGTTCGCTACCAGGAAGAGATTCATATTTCGTACATCAATTATAGTATCCATAGAAATAAATAGTAAAGAAAAATAAGCATTTTTTTCTCGTAGGGATAAAATTCACCTTTTGCCTGGTAGTCCTTCGGAATATTTGTTTGTAAGGCAAGAACCCACTGCCTCCATCACTGCTCGAGATGTGAAATTCTCAGAGGCAATAAGCTCTAAACTCCGAAATTGACGTTCCTTCTCCTTGTCAATAATACCACGAACTTCAGGATCAGCTTCACCCAATCCATAGTCTACAAAGTTGTTCCCAGCACCTAGAAAGTGCAATGGACAGCTTTAAGAGACGAATATCCTAGGGACCATAATTCAAATTCATCAACTTCAACTATCACATACGACTAAAATGAAAATGAAAAGTGCCAAGAAGTTGCTTGACAACTACAAGCCTTGCATAGGAAAGAGAAGGAAGGGAAAACTTGCAAGTACGAGAACCATGGAAAGTTTTCAAATTAAAAGAAAAATGCATTCATTTTTGTCAACGAGGAAATGCATGACATACATGCAACAAAATGTTTCAGAACTTCTCTGAGTTCTGATAATTATGTCAGTGCCCTGGTTGATTTCAAGAAGATTATAAGATCACAAGCTGATGGCTTTGCATGTAGCAACAGTAGACATGAATAAAAGGACAGTCACATACCATGCAGGAAATTGGCAGGCTACCAAGGACTTAATGCAAAACCCCACTAAATCTGGGAATGTCAATGTGTTCCACATATCTTGCGTTACGTGATTAAAGAGGTCACACCAGAGGGCTGTAGGTGCACTAAGTTGGATCATAATCGTCAGGACTCCACTATGAGCAAGGAATTTAAAAGAGGGAGGAAGAAAAGCATCTAATTCCCTACAACAAGAAGGTAGGATAACACATGACAGAAGTAACTGTCAGACCCCCAATAGTCAAAATATTCAAGAGCTTTTAGCATATATAGCAGTTAGCCAATTATATTATCTAATCTTCTAACATGTGCACTATTTAATATGGTTTATAATATAGCTAAAATATGTAGATAGAATAACTCCAGAAAACAATAATTTCCCTATCCCAAAAACATAAATGTACAAACTAATAGTAGGATACAAACTAGAGCACAAAAAAAAGCCAAGAAGACGCTAAAACAGAAAAGTCTCTGACCAAGAATCAGCATCATAGCTTTCATGTATATGTACACGAAGAATAAAAAGGAAATTTGAAAAATTACCTCCCATTTCTGGGATAGGAACAGAAACTGAAGAAGGAAGCCTTCCTGTGACCATGCTCCCTTCAAATTTAGAGGCTTTGCAAGGCTTAACAGACCATAATTTGACCCCATTAAGTTTCATATCACCCTTTAATTGGAAAGCTGACCCCCTAACCCAAATAGGTTGCTGAAGGGAAGAACCCATCATTGCAGCTCCACCGCAAGCTTCCATATTAACTTATAATACTGTATAGCCTCTATGTAAACCACCAACTCCTACACATAGCAAAGATGAACACTTTATTATAGACCATGCAACTCAATCAAGGAAAAATATTAAAGTACTTCACAAAATTGAATGATAAACCGAAAAACTGCACTTCTGATGTACTAACATTCTTCGTCTAATTTTATCAAACACAAAGAAGGACTAATGCATAACGACACAACATTGCCTCTTTATTTAAAACCTTGGCGTCTAATGGCGGAGCCAAAATTTTCACTTTCATTAAGGGAGATTAAAATATGAAAAAATAAACACACAAACAAGCCAAATGATGTTCAACATCTACTCTATCTACATAAAAAACAACTCATTGTTAATTCAAATTATATATAAATAATGTAATTTTATACTAAATGAGGTTCGGATGAACTCCTAGTTCCGACCCTAGTGGTGTTCAGGCCAAACTTGGTTGCAAGCACCACCTATCAGATACTTGCTACCTCCCAACAACACAAATATCAAATAACCATATCCTCCAAAATTTGTACATATACGATAAAATCACCTAGTGATTGACTATGCCAAGATTTGAACCTAAAACTCCATGATCCTCAACTTAATTCATCAACCACTAGCTCACTCACTCCAGTGCCACAACATATCATCTTTTAGTTCCCTCAGTTTCAATAAATAAAATAAACATAAAATGATCATCAAACATAACCCGAAAAAAAAATTCAAAATTGATGCATAGTTCACTCTAATTTCTCAATTCAAAATTTCACAAAATAATAGAAAGACAGCACAGAAAAACACACAATTCAAACATAAAAAAGATTATACGATAAAGATAACGCTTTTTTGAACCTATTAGATATCATATCCTAGTTCTGTTTTGTTGCTCTGCTTTTTCAAGCTTTGTACAGAGAGAAGAAAGGAAAAACCCTAGCTAAGCTGCAGCTTATATGGAAAAGCGCGCTGAATATTGGATTTTGTCAAATACAATACTTGTTAATTGTTATTGTTGTTTAGTTATGTGTTTTGTCGTTTTTCGACGTCAACTTAATTATATTTTAAAGTTAAAATTGAACTAACTAAATTTAATATTAAAATAATTAAAAATATATAAAAATACTATAAATTGTAATTCTTCTCATATTAATATGATAAAAAAGTATATTTTAAAATATTGATCAAAATTCATATAGTTTAACCTCGACAAATGAAGTATTGACAAATAAAAGTAAACGAAGGAAGTATTATTTAATATATTTCTATTTCTATTATTTTTTTTGGTCTCCATTTCTTTCTACTATTTTTTCTTAAATCGATATTGTTAAATTTAGCAACAACAACAACAACATACCCAGTGAAATCCCACAAGTGGGGTCTGGGGAGGGTAGTTTGTACGCAGACCTTACCACTACCTCATAGAGGTAGAGAGGTTGTTTCCTTGAACCCTCAGCTCAAAACCCATAGGCGGAAATACCTAGATATGAATTGTTAATTTCATTCTTCAACTATTGATGGTCTTAAAAATAACTTGAATATACTCTCAATTTTTGCAATATGAATGGAATACACCCCTAATTCTTGTCAAGTTTATGGATATTTTCAACACTTCTCTCGACTTCTTTACTAAGATCCTCATACTCTGACAAGAGTTTAAGATCACTTGCGATGTCATGTGACAGATTGAAAGTGTATTTAAGTTCAGTTAGTTAATTAAATATATATTTTAAAGTTAGTTTTGAGGTGAAACTAATAATTCGTATTAAGTTTAATCCCTTGTTTGGATGGTTGTTACCTATTGTATTACAGTGTTAGTTTAAATATATTGTTTGTTTTGATTGTTACTTAAATTTCATTATATTGTATCGTTTAAATCTATCATTAGGTAACAACGAAAAGACCCATTTTGTCCAGCGATCGATTTAGTATAACTGTGTCGTTACCTTCTTTTTAAAAAAATAATGTTGTGTTGTTACTTTAATATCTTCTTCTCATTTGCTTACTTTATTTTTTATTTAATAATTCTATTTTATCACTCATCCTATCTTTTCATGATATATCAACCACATATCCTACAATTTCTTATAAGTTTATCATTCAAATTATAGATATATGATATTATGTAACAGTGGGACCAATAAATTCTATCCAAATTTTATATTCATTGAAACAACACAATACGATAGATTACAAAATAATACATAATAATTAATAACCTTGAAACGTGGGTGGTTTGTGCTACTTTTACAACAAGAAGGAGGGAAGTGTAAAAGATAAAAGATGAGGGAGACAAAGTTGCAATTAGAAAAAAGCAAAACACAAAATCCTCTCGGAGCGAGAGAGAGAGAGAGAAAAACCCGATTGTCTGGAAATAGGAGAGAGAAAGTGACTGATCGGAAAAAAATGGAGGTAGTAGTAGAAGGACAAGGTTCAGGAACACCGGCGGCGAGTCGTTACATTCTACAACCAAGTCGATTAGCAAGTGAAGACATTTTGTTCTGTGTAGACGTGGACAACGAATCACTTGTTGAAATGAAGGTTTCGCCTGCCGGCGGCCGACCGTACACTAGGTTGGACTCAATCAAGCAGGCGATTCTTCTGTTCGTCAACGCCAAGCTCACTATTAATCCAGATCACCGTTTCTCTTTAGCGGCTCTTGGAAAAACCGCTTTCTGGGTAATGTTTTTACTGAAATTTCTTCAAGTTGGAGTTTGAATTGGGTGATACTAATATTATATATATAGAATGTCAGATATGCAATTGTGTAAGTTGATTGTGTCATTCCTATGATGTGATAATATCATCTCCTTCTCAATTTGTTTGTAGGATTTTGACTTGATACATAGTTTAAAAAAAGTAAAAAAAGCTTTTAAATCCTGTGGTTCTGACATTAGAATTTACCAAAATATTGTTTAATCTCGTGACCTTAACTTGAAATTAAAGAGTTTGTCAAAAAAGGTAAAAATGTATTCTTTTGAAACGGACTAAAAAGGAAGTAAGACAGATAAATTGAAACAGAAAGAGTACTAGTTTTTGTGTTTTCATAATTAGACAGATCTTTTTCTTTGTTATGGTTTAACATGAGAGGCAATTGTGATACTTCTTTTCAAATCTTTGCTAGTATGAGGTGTTCTTGTACAAGAAAAAATGGTTCTTGCTAATACCATGTAACTAAGTCTAGTATTTAAGTGGATAAGGGTAGAGAGATGCCCCCATTATCCCCAAGTATCAGAGGTGTATCCCCTTCTTTGTCATACTTCATGAGTTAGAAATGCTTCATGAGCTGTTAGCCATCCAAATCTTGCATCTTTAGGTGGTGGCATTAGTCTTCTAAAGCATTTTCTGTGGCTACACTCTAAGCTTACAAAGGAGTAGTCTTTCTAGCGTTCTTAATGAAATTCGATGCAGTTAGTGGTGGAGGATACTTCAGATTCTGTATCAACAGCTTACTTTTATTTTTTATCACTATTATATTGTTGTCATACAACTTGTCAAACATGATCATTGTGAGCCTGAAACTACTTGTTGTCATTGGTAGGAACACTGGTTTTTTTGGAGGTAGAATCCTGCTTCTTAGTATGAAATTAGTTTGACTGAGTTTGTAAAAGTGGGCGAGTGGTTTGGAATATCTCCTTAACTTGCACTTTCTTATCACTTTTCCCCTTCACTGATATGATGTACCCCAATTTGATGAATAATTCAAACAGAACTATAAAATTATGCTAGCTTTTATTGATGGCTGCCAAGACCTGCCTGCAATATGCTTATGTTCTTATTGTATTATTAGTTCATCAAAACGTGTATGGCTTACTTAAGTTATCTTATCATCTCCATTTCTTCCTGTCCAATTTACTGATGGGAAGATAGTTGGACATAGAGTATTGAAATTGACTCGTCTTCTCAAATTTCTTTTGATGAAGGTTCGGAAAGAGTTTACTAGTGACATTGACTCAGTTGTTTCTGCATGTCGGGGTATTGCAGTAGATTCACCTTGTGGCATTGCAGACCTTACTCAACTATTTCGGGTGGCAGCTCATGAAGCGAAAAAGTCACGTGCACAAAATCGGATACTCAGGGTGGTAAGGATGTGATTAGCAGTGTCTGTCTTTTCATTTTATTTACTTTTGGACATCGAGTGCTGAACTCATTTTAAGGATTCTTGCAGTTATTCATTCTGTTCTCTTTTCTCCTTCTATTAATTATTTAACCTAGATATTATGTTCACTGCTAACTTTCAGAGCTTTTTTCACCTGAAGTTCAACCATTTCCCGTGACATGCTGCAAGCTAAACCGTTTCCTGTGGTAACCTTTCCTAGATAATAAGACACGTGTTGATATAAAGCTGTTAAGCGAAATACAAACTTTGGTTTTGTGCCTCTCAAACCAATATTGAGTCTTTGGTTTCTGAGGTTGAACATTGCAGACAAGAAGCACCATCTTAATGATTATTCTTGATGCACTTTCATCTTGGCAAACAAGATATTAAGAGTACAACTAGACCAATATCCTAGCACTATCGTGAGAACAGGGGCAAATAATTCTAATTTTAGAAACGTACTTTGATCTTTTTCTGAATAAATTGCAACGATAATTTCGCAGCATAATCCTTAGTTTATTCTCAGAAAAGCTAATGGATCCAACTGAAGGGGGAAAAGAGATTAACTACTTGACATACTTGCATTTATAATTTATAATGTAGTTTTCTTTTGATGAAGTTAATAATGTAATTTTCTTCTTTCCTCTTATTTGCTTTATTTCATGCCACTTATTTTTTAGCTAAATTGGTGTTTCTCGAATGAAGAGGATATAAGGTTACCTACATGCTATTATTGAATGGAAACACATTTTTGTTGGTTGATTTAGTCAGTCTAGATTGAAAAATTAAGGGATTTGTCTTTTGTTTAGTCATTCATCTTATTCATTATCAGTCCGTGATTCAGTAGTGGTGAATATGTATATGCAAAAACAAAAACTGTGCTCTGTTTGTTTGCACATCTCATAGCTACCTCAAACGAGATTTTTATTTCAGAAAACTTGCTGGCTCTTAAGTATACAAAGATGTTACTTTTCCATCTGTAAATTCTCGCACTATTTAGTCAGTCTAGATTGAAAAATTAAGGGATTTGTCTTTTGTTTAGTCATTCATCTTATTCATTATCAGTCCGTGATTCAGTAGTGGTGAATATGTATATGCAAAAACAAAAACTGTGCTCTGTTTGTTTGCACATCTCATAGCTACCTCAAACGAGATTTTTATTTCAGAAAACTTGCTGGCTCTTAAGTTTACAAAGATGTTACTTTTCCATCTGTAAATTCTCGCACTAAAACACTTTAAAGCTTAAGGGATTGGTCTCTCCTCTGCAGGAAAATTATCTAATTTAAGGCGAATTAAAATAGGATATAAGTCTCTAGTATTAAGGTTGAAAAGGAAAACTTTAAATAGCTTCCAGGTGACCAGGCAGCATTAGATATCTTTAGACAGGATCATGGACTGCCAACGCATGGAGAAGCAACTCTCATGATGAAAAGATATGAAGATGAAAAAAGAATCAGTCCTAATAGTGGGTTTTAGGTAGCTGCTTATCACGAGGAGCAGATGCAGAAAAGCTAGAGAAGGGGGGATGGTAAACTTCTTGAGATCACATGAATCTGAGAAAGTTAACACCAGTTTGGATTGATATTATTTGAGAAATATAACACCCATCTGGATTGATGTCAAGTTGGATGTGAGGTATATTTTATGAGGATAACATATGGTGTTCGTGAAGGCAAATGAAGGATGCGACTGAGAGTAGGTTCAGGTATCTATATGCATAAATGTATCTTCTACTTCCTGCAGAAAAGGTCTTTTACTTGGATCGTGGTCATGTCGCAAGCATAACTGCATAATCATCAGCTGTCACCCCCTTCAACTATCAATTAGTTTTAGTGACTGAGAAATTCTAGTTTATACAAGAAACCTCCAACTACGATGGTGTCAAGTCAGAAGTGATTTGTTTTGATTATTTGAACAATGCTTAGTGCTTGTATGTTGAGATACATTTGACTTGTGTGCATAGGTTCTTCTATTCTTTCATGTCTACAGTCCTGTGCCACGTGTAGATTGTAGTAAGTCTGTTACAATAGCAAATTAGAAGTACTGCATCGATCAGTGGCAGGTCTGAAATTTCCTCAAAAGATTGTGACATAGCTAAGTGAATCTTTTAAATGTGTGATTCTGAGAGTGCCTGCAAAATCTTTCTTTTCCGCATCAGTCAAGGATTTTCACCTTTCTGTGTCTTGTGGCATCTAAAATAGGTTTTGACCTTGGTGAAATTCGTATTTTCGTTTCCTTCGATTTAGTGTTAAGTTTTGAGTTTGAACCATTCTCTCTAGATGCTTTCTTCTGAATGATTACAACTACATCTTAGCCCCAAACAAGTTGGGGACAGCTCTATGAGTCCATACTGACCATGTTTACTTATTTATCCTAGGCCAAAATTATGCAAAATGATTATTTGATACATTTTCGCAAACATCTAATGCTTGCAAATTTATTCTGTCCGTACAAGTGGTTGCTAGGAAGTGTTAATTAACATGTATTCTCTTTATTATGCAGGTACTTCTATATTGTAGGTCATCTACACCACCACAATATCAGTGCCCTGCTACACAAAAGCTCTTCACTTTGGACGTAGTTTACCTTCATGACAAGCCAGGACCTGACAATTGCCCTCAAAAGGTGTATGATGCCCTCGTTGAGGCCCTGGAAAATGTCAGTGAATACGAGGGCTACATATTTGAGAGTGGTCAGGGGCTTACTCGTGTCCTATTCCGTCATATGTGTACGCTTCTTTCCCACCCTCAGCAACGTTGCGTGCAAGATGACCTTGACATTCCCAAGTCCCTTACAAAGAAGTCAGCTACCTCTGACTCAGCACCAGCTGATGAAAATGCTGCTGTTGTCTCTAGCCAATGATATCATAAACTCTTGAAAAATCGAATCAACTTACTATAGTTGTACTGTTTCTCATCCTTCATGTTTTAGTGTTCTGTGGAGACTAATGTGGATAGGTAAACTGGTTATTTAAACTCCCTACTACTACCCCCTATGTTGCTCAGACTCTTCAAAAATGTCGATGGGTGCTTTTTGAAGGATCCGTCATGGGTGCAGTTACATTTTTGGAGGGTCTGAGCAACTTAGACTACCCCTGCCCTCTTCCTTTCCACCTGCTCTTTTTTCCTGTACAGAAATCTTTTTGTTGCTACGTCTTACGTCTAAAAATACAAATGGATCAGTGTTGACGAGCTGTGTCTTCTTTTTTTCATTGCAAAATCATCTGTTGTTTCCGGGGCTTTAATCCTTTGTATTTCATTTACTAGAAGTAATCTTGTTTTTACTTGTCTGAGCAATTTCTAAAATTGGGAGAGGTGATTAGATGGGATATGGTGCAATTGTGTATCACCGAGGACATGACCTTAGATAGAAAGGAGTGAAGGTCGTGTATTAAGGTAGAAGGTTAGACTAGTAGGGGCAGGATGATGTCTGGCCTTCGTGTCTTTATATATTGTGTAGTTATTATCCTTTATTTATTTTCATTACTTTTATTGTGTTTAAAAATTATCATTTGTTTTCTACTCTAGTTGTTTTGTTTCATATCTCGTAACTAGTATTTTCTGCTTTTGGAAATGATATTTTTGAGTTGTATCTCTGTGAGTTAGTGGTAAGATCTGCATGCATTTTACCCTTTCTAAATTTCACGTATAGGATTGTATTGAATATGTTGTTGACTTGTTGTTGGGCCAAGGAGAACATTTGTTCTTGTTCTCTTTAGGATACTCTCCAGGAAAATTTCAAATTTCATATGATTGAAGCTCAGACAATGTACCCTTGTAATATTCTTGCATAAGAGTTATGATACGTTTAGTATGCTTATTATTTTTGGCATATCTTATCATTGTGGCAGGGAGGAGTTTTGAAGCCATTGTAAAATTGTCTTCGAGTGACTTATAAGTTGGGAGTTAGAGCCTTGAAAGCTACTAATGTGGAATGCTTTATGTACCAAGACACGACATTGATAAGCGAAATTGCAAAGAAGATGCACAGGCGAGATGTACACTGGTGTAACTCTCCATCCTATTGTTAAAATTGTCATTCATCAATTGGTTCACCTTTAAACAATTCCAGAAAAATCGCGTATTATGGAGAACTTCCCATTTACTTGCAATAAGGAATGTGCTTTCAAATATAATCAAGACGATAATTTGTGCTTTTTCAGCTGTATTTACAGAGCACCAGTTTACAAACATTACATAAATCCTGATTATCGATAGTGGTATACTTCACTATGCCAAGACCAAATAGCAATTTACAAACAGGACATAAAATGGTAAGTTCTATAATTACCAGCATCAAAGTATGACACTGCACATTCCGTGGCGTTTATGCACTAAAACCCCTGTGGAGGGAACTCCAGGTATTGGAGGGGATGGTAGGGCAAGCTTGCGCTGATGCCTCCACCATTTGCTCCATCTTAATCCCAGCGTTACAGATATTGGCGATGGAGCGCATGTGTTTCATTCCATATTGGGATAACGATCCACAGTGTGACTCGAATGTTCTTACCTGTAGATAAGGATAGATTAGATTGATTTCCAAGGCATAAAAGTCCCAAAAAGCTAATTGTGTTCCATGCATTCAGTCAAAAAAGGATGAACCAGATCTCAAAAGAATTAAGAATCTCTATGAGAATGCAGTTTTGTGCTTACAAAGGATTTAAGGCAGGCCCAGTCATCAACAAGTGGCTGACCAGCAGATCGAACATGCTTCAGCACCTCAGGACCTTTTTGAATTCCAAACAGAAGCTTACCAACAAGGGCAATGCTATTGTCTAGGTGCATTCTGTGTGACATAGCTTCAGTGAATTGTTTCTGAGCTTCAACTTTCCGAGCAGACCCTTCAGGAGCCTTGCGGAACTGCCAGCATTGACGAAGAATAGGAAGTCAGCAAGAACGCATTTCACATCAGAGGCACAATGGCCAGTCAGCTCATTATGACATCATAAGCAACCAAATTGGGCACCAATTTTCAATAATGAAGCCAAATGCCAATTAATATATAAACACACAAGGACCCAAGAATTACAATGTGTCACTTGTTAAAAACAACTCTTGAAGCTTAGCACAACCTTGGAACACCATTAAGTTTCCCCCATAAGACTAAAGCTTAGAGCAAGAGAATTGGTCAGACTACCTGTGGGAGGTCAAAGACTATCTTTGCCTTTTTAAAGAGTTTTTTTTTTTTAAAAAAAAATCAATTCCTGAGTGAGTATCTGAAATATTACTACTCCAAATTAGCCAAGTTCTATTAACTATTGAATCTTTTTTGAGTATTAAAAAGTAATACTCTCCTTGGGTCCTCTTTCATATGTCACTGTTCAAATAGAGATCCACCTTTAAGATTAGTGGCAGTGGAATAAAATATTAAATTAATGATTGAAAAGTTAGTTTGAAAAACATATTAACAAAATTTAGTAAACAATGAACAAAAGATAAGTCTGGCAGAGAAAAAAATAGTATCAGAGACTTTTGAATGTTACGGAAGTTGTATAGGACAATTTTATTAATGCAATCATAGCGAATAGCCTGGGACGTCATAATTAGGAACCAAAGAAAAATAGAAAGTGACAACATAACAACAGGAACTAAAAACTCAGGCCTGCTTAGCACCACCATCATTCATAAATGTAATGCTAGAGCTTTTCAGGAAACAAGCTATCCCACATTGATATAGTTGCGAAACCCCCTCCATGGTGGCAACATGGTGCAAAGATATTTTATATAAAGGAAATACTGTTAACTAATATCTGCTTCAAGATTCAACAGCTTTATTTCCAGCTGGAGTATTATCTAGCATCGGATATTTTTGCTTCTTATGTGTAGTTCATTCAAACTTATTCTCCTCAAACTCAGAAATCTTTTGAGTTCTGGATCCTTTGGTAGGGTGTATAAGATTAGTGTTATATAGGATATATAGTAATGCTGAAATCACTTGTGATGAAATTATTTTGTGTGTGTTAAAAAAAATATGCATTGCATAATTTCTAAAAAAGAATATTTGTTTGTAGAATACCCTCCACAAATACAGTGGAAAGGGTTTCAAGAGGCAATTGTGTCTCTAATCATGCTAATGTGTGCATTAAAAAACCCTTGCATTGCTAATACCATGGTCAGCCATGTATTAGTTATACATAACATAATACGAAATACTGGTAATAAACAAGGTATTAATAATACAAACAGCTAATGCATGTATTATTTTTAATGCATCCTACCAAACGACCTCTAAAGATGTTGGGGCATACCTTGTCCCAGAAATGCAAAAGATCTGCATCACGCTGGTTGACAGCCTCTGATGATGCCCACAAGGAATTATCATCTACAAAAGTGTAGTTATCATTTGCCGGATTTGTACCCATAAACCTGAACAGAGACTCCATGCTCAGTTGTAGATCACCAAATTGCATGACATGGGAACCATAGGCAGAATTTCCATTAGCAGTTCTCCTTTTGACCTGCCAAAAATCAGCAGTAGAGATGTAAATACACAAAACAATTGAAATGGCATAATAATAAAGGATAGGGAGAAACTACATCATCAGATAGTTACTTGTAAAACCTCTTTGTTCTTCTCTCTTTTAACAACAAGTGATACATTTGCATCAGCATTTTAAATTTCTTTATTTTGTTATTATTATTACTTTCTAAACTACCACATCAGCTAGATGACCTAATTCTCAAAGTCCAAAACCACTTACCAGGTGATACTGCTGCCTCAAATTTTCAGTCCGCAAATTGTGCATTTCACTGCTCAGAAATAGAGAAACAAAATGATTCAACAACAAAGTATACGGCTAGTGTGATCACTTATAAGCTGAATCATAATTCTTTAAACATAAAATCCAGATCATAGTGTAAAATCCAAATTTAAAAAGGACAGGAAATGGAAACAGAAATCCACATATAAGAAGTCCCTCCTTGCATAGGCAAGTCACGACTCACATGCATGTAATGTTGTTTGCAATTGCACATTCTTCTACATGGAATATAATAATAATTAAACCTCTAAGACTTGAGGAAATAATAAATCAAGAGACCTCAAGAATTTCAGGTAAACCCAAAATAAGCATAAGAACGAACTCCATAGTCATTCAATGATAAAACAAGTAAGACTCAAAACCATCCAGCTTAATAAAATGAAATGGCTAGCAAAGTTCAGAAGCTGAAGGTACCTGTCCTCCATCCAGGAAACAGCATACAAATCACCCAGACAGGTCTCATATTCTGGAGGAGGACTAGGATATTCTCCAGGACAATAGGTTCCCCAGCTGCTCTCTTCAGCATTTGAAGCTGTTGTAGCATAAATATTTAGACCTTTAGGAAGAAGGCCCTCAAATATACTTCCGGACTCACAAGCTTCAATGTACAGTACCTGAAAATAGTAAACAAAAGAAGAAATAATTAAAAAAAATCAAGGGAAGATGAGAAAGTGACTTGACAAATATTTTTAAAAAACAATTGACCATAACAGCTCACCATGCTTTTATATGTCCCAGCGCCATGCTTCTTTTCCAACACATCAATCAGATCCTTAGCATAGAGATAAGGGTAGGTAGGCATCCCTAGTACACATGAAAGTATAGTATATATGTAAAAATAAAAGTGATATAATGTACTCAACCTATAATTCAATAACCAGGTTTATGAAAATATAATTGACTGACAGCAAACGTGCAGAACTAAAAAGGAGGATAACGAAGTACATTATACTCCCTATATTTCAATTTGTTTGTAGTAGCTTGACTTCTTCACACAAAGTTTAATAATGAAGAAGAGACCTTTTCTTAATTATTCCATAACATTTTCGAGGCTATAAATCTTTGGAAACATGTGGTCTTAAACATGTCATAGCCTTCGTGTGGCTATAAAAGCTTCTCATTAAATAAATATTAAAATGTGTCATTCTT
The DNA here is from genome assembly GCA_011800125.2 of Solanum clarkiae. Taxonomy (NCBI): domain Eukaryota; kingdom Viridiplantae; phylum Streptophyta; class Magnoliopsida; order Solanales; family Solanaceae; genus Solanum; species Solanum clarkiae. The sequence goes on along the minus strand of JAABOM020000012.1, from coordinate 21,750,384 downwards.
TTAGGAACTGGCTAATAAGAAAATAGAGCCCAAGTGGAATAAAGGGAGTATCTGTTAAAATTCACTTCCAAGAACATACCACTTTTTGATTGATCCACACAACATAGAGCTAAAGAAATAGGTGCTAGATTCAAAGTTTGATGACTGAAAAGTGAAAGTGGTTCATGAACAGATACTACCAAGAGAAAAGATAGATAGATACTATGTTGAAGTCCTTTGTTGGTTTTGTTCACCAGGGCTATCTATATTATAGAAATCAGACATGTAACAATTAGGATTAAAGAGGAAAGGTTAAGCTGTGATATTGGTACAACGAGTATGTAGTGCTTTTTCTGTTTTCATTTTTCTTAGAGATTTTCCCGACTCTTTTTAGTTTGGGAGTGGAGAGAGGTCAGACTAGGGCACCATTACCATAATTTCTTGGTGAACCAATTGGCAGGCTGAACTCAAGAACAAACAGAATGCTCAAAGATGTAAGCAGATTCAGCAGACAAGAGAACCAGAAATATTATAAAATAAAGATCAATTGCTTGCGTAACTAGAAACAGAACAAATAGATATCATCTATTTTTCAAACAGTAGAAAGCAGTGAGACAATAGTCATTAATATTCAATAGACATGAAATTCTCGAGTAGCAGACAAAAATGCAAGCCTTCAAAAATTTCATGACAAAATTAATATAAAAGCGCAAGATATAGAAAGTAAAGCAACAACTAAATAAGCTACTTACCAAGCACCCCAGGGCCACCATGATCACTATAGAATACGAAAATATGATCATCTGGACCACTATTCACCACCTTTCCACTACCTCCAGTAAGAGCAGTTTTGTCACCACGGAGAACAGCTAAAAAGTTGTTGACGTTAACATCATCTCCCGTGTAATCCTGCCTCGAGAGAGAGCATATTAGACAGGAGTACAGTTTAGGTATATACAAAATGATGACGGAAAACACCTACCTTAGGAACTCCTTTGTAAACATCCTCACCAGCAGGACTATTAATGATAACTCCTGGTCTCGGGTTCTCTTCATTGTAAGCAATGTCATCATACATGAAGACAATAATGTTTTCATCTTTGAGACCACCTTTTCTCAACAGCTGATATGCATGGCATACATCAGCCTGTTACAAAAGTCAAGGTCGACAAGGCTTATCAGTAAATGTATTAGAAAAGAAAAATTATATAGACACTCCATAATAGTTACAGTTAGGAGCCAGTTTATTCCATTCTCTAGTCCTAAATCTAATCTATCTAAAAAGAAAGAAAGTGTTGTCTTAGCAAAACTTTTTGAAAACTGATTTGTTTTTAACTGGCTGGTTGTCTTAATGGGATGAGTTTTACAAGCTTGGGAAGCTACCACCAAGCTTATATTTGGTAAAACTGTAGTGCAAGAAAAAAGCTACGATTGTCAAAACCTCAAATGTACCACCAAAGGATGAGGACTTATAGCAACAAAAGGATCGCATGTTTTAAAGCATCAAATTATCTAGTACACTAAGTGCTGACCAATGCCGGATCACTTAATTTCTTTAGTGGGCATGATGACAAAATTCACATTAAATTGGTCCTTCATATAAGCTGCTCGAGAACATGATAAATGGGAGAAGAACAAATCCAAAGAAGAATTAGAATAGTTCTGCCAGAGAGTGCCTGCAAGTTTCAAATGATGTTTTGAGAAATCAACTATATAAAGTTATCTCTTCTGGTGGTCACCAGCAATGACATGTCTCATGCTCAAACTAGCTTTAAATTAAGCTAGCTTTTGGCCATAGATTTTGGGAGTACTTTTGAAAATGTATCTGCAAATATCTGTTTGGCCAAAAAATTTGATCAAAAGCTGATGTTCAAAGAATTTTAAGTTTCCAAAAATTGACTCAGGCCAATTTATGGGACGTCCACTCACAAAATTTCAAAATTTTTCCTATCAAAATGCATGTCCAAATACAGCTTCAAATTCCAAAAATCACAACTTCAAAAACTCATAGTTTCAAATTTCAACTTCATAATCTATCACCAAACAGGAGCTAATAATGATGAAAGCCTCAGTTTATAACCTTTAATTCTAACAAGTACTAAAATACATATAACCAAAGTCCAAATTCTAACAAGTGCAGTATAACCCTTTACAGAATCATCCAAGTGCAGTGTTTTGTAGCTCACTAGCTCATTCAACCAAACAAATAGTACAGTATAAGAGCAGCTCAATTTTCATTTCTCTCTTAAACATAACATCAACATAGATTTTTCCCTTCATATTTTCACCAAACACAGCAATCATCCATAAAACAATTATACAAGTGCAGTAATTCTAGCTCACTAGCTCATTCAACCAAACAAATAATACATCATGCAAGCAGTTCAATTTTCATTTGTCCCTTAAACACAACATCAACATAGATTTACTGAAAATTTCCCTTCATATTTTCACCAAACACAAAAATCATCTATAAAACAATTATCCATGTGCAGTGTTTTCTAGCTCACTAGCTCATTCAACCAAACAAATACTACATTATGCAAGCACCTCAATCATTTATCTCTTGAACATAACATCAACATAATTTTACTGAAAATTTCCCTCCATATTTGCACCAAACACAGCAATCATCTATAAAACAATTATCCATGTGCAGTGTTTTCCAGCTCACTAACTCATTCAACCAAACAAATACATTATGCAAGCAGCCTGATTTTCATTTATCTCTTAAACATAACATCAACATAGTTTTACTGAAAATCATCCTTCCTATTTTCACCAAAAACAGCAATCATCTACGTACCTACTATTTCAAACAATTTCTAGATATTATAAAAACAAAATGACGTAGATCGGAAGGAAAACACAAACTCACGCTGATTAAAACAATTCGAAATCAAATAATAGCATCTGTAAAACGCAAAATAGAGGAAATAACCACCTGATGTCTATAATTCCAATAGTTATTTGATCCGGCGAGAAGGACGGCCCATCTGGTTCCAACAGAGTCATCAGCGTCGTCACCGAAGAATCTGGAAGTTTCCGACGGAAGTTTCAAAACATTACGTCCTTCGACGGCGGCAAAAATGGAGAGTCCGACGAAGATGAAAACTCCGGCCACGTGAATCTTCATTATCAAAATATGGAATAATTGTAAAGTTTCTGCCATATAGATATTTATAAATGGCATTATTACATAAAATATTCACTGTACGATTCCAGGAATATGACGTGTACGGCTGAGATTGAAAGTAGCTGACGTGCTATCTTACGCATTATGCCCATTTGCTCTTTAAAGTCAAGGGAGTGGGACAACGCTATCGCAAATTCAGAATAGTCGAACTCAAATATAAAAGTTAAATATTAATTGAAAAAAAATATTAATTTCTTATAAATCTTTGATATTTATATTTAATTTTGATTTATTCAAATTTGCATCACTATGATACGATTTTTTATACACTATTTGAATGATGGTTACATTATTTCATTTGAATTGTATTTATAATTTTTTTAAATATTTTAATTATCGTCTATTATTGTTTCAGGGTTTTGATTTTTGCCATTTAAATGGTCTTTGTTTCCTAGTCACTGGTCTGAGCGCACCTTTGTGAGCAGCAAGCAATAAATCTCTCCATATTTTAGGAAAGCTAGTGATTTTATTAATAGACCTGTTAAAACCTCGAACAAGGTGAGGAATCAACAACATGCAATATATCTCCTCTTATTTTGAGAAAGTTGATGGCTCTATTAATAGACTTACTAAAGCCCGAACGAGGTGAGCAAAAAGTCTTTCTCTTGTATTTAGTGTGAACTCAAAAAAAGCCATATACAGATAATGAACAATCATAAGATTGAATTACCGAGTTGAGATTCAAAATATGTAGGCCTTTATCGCCTTAAGATAATTATAATTATTGAATTGGAATAATTTTAATATTTTTACATATTAAATTTTATTTAAGTAAAATTTCTGACTTTGTGAATGTGACCGCAAAATAATGGTCGTCAACCTAACAGGTTGGCTTGCAGAACTCTGCTCATTTAGGATAGAATTTTTGTGTTATTGTGGCCCCTTATTAATAATGGCAACTTGAACATATTGTATTCACAAGAAAGTTCAAAGTTTGGACTAATGTATGGTACTTTAGTTTGTAGTATGTACTTCCTCTGTCTCGTATTAATTGAATTTGTGAGATAATGTACACATATTAAGAAAAACATTCAAAGACAAACTTTACACTATACTTTTCATTATTGCCCTTTGTAAAATCATAAATATATAGTGTAATTATTTCCTAGAAAATATAAAAGTTCAATAAATG
>JAABOM020000012.1:21703291-21739798 GCA_011800125.2 Solanum clarkiae | reverse complement strand
AGAAAGAAGAGGGTCGGGTTTTTGGGGTTTGTTGTTTTTCGGCAAACAAAGGGGTCGTGCGTAGTGATTTTTCTGGCAAAGATAAGGGCTGCTAGTGGTGTAAGATGAAGGAGAAAGGGGTTGTTTAGTTGTACTGTAGCTGTCCGGAAATGGAGAAAGGGAGAGAGAATTTTGAGGTTCCGTCCGGTGGCTAGCTAGGTGAATAAGAGGATGGGGATTTTTCCGACGAGGTGCGGGCAAAAAGGAGAGGGGTTGCCGGAGCGCCGACGAACTCTTTGCCAGAGAAAAAGGTGAATAGTGAAACCCCCAAAAAATCTAAAATTATTAAATTCTAATCTAGATATTATTCATTCACACCTAATTATATACACATTTCATGTCAAAATCTAATGGACTAGAGAAATATGGGCCCAAATTATGGACCATTAAAATATACACACATAATTATATCTGAACAAGAAAAAAAAAATTATTACATTGTATTAAGATTTAAAATTAAACTAATTAAAAATCTAATATTATAAGAATAAAAGCAATTATAAAAAATAATCTAAAATCGCCCAAAAATAATTTTAAAATATCAATATAAAAAGTAAGAATTTTTTGAAGTGTTGGGCTAAAATTGGATGTCAACATATATATATAATTAATTATTTTCTACTTCTAATCAATTGGTAAAGTTATTGCCATATGATCAAGACTAGTCAAACTTTTTCCTAGACCTTGCGCATAGCAGGAGTTTTAGTGCACTGAATTTGCCCTTTCTAATATTTGATTACTAGCTTATTCATGTGTTAAATTTAATAATATAGAGCATGATGTTGGTGTTAGTATTTAATTTGTTATATATAGTATTATCTATTTTTGTGTTTAGATGATCATATCTTATTGATGTTGTTAGTGTGATTCTTTGCTCCATATCTAGACATGATCATTCATTATTCATTCTTTTGCTATTATCCGTAGGGGACCTTCTTCCGTACTTTCATGAAAAAGCAAGTGAGGACCTGTACTCTCTCTTCTGTAGATACACCATCCCTTCCGGCTATGGTATGTGAAAGGGGAGGTGAAATCTATTTATTGATTTTATAATAGATAAATGATCGTACTATGATCGTTTGGGAGACATGGGCTCACGCGCTACACACAAGAATAAATTGTTGCCACAAGGAATAATGTCATAACTTTTGCAAAAGTCACAAAAATCAAAGCCGTCGATGAGTATTCAAATAAAGGAGAGCACCTTGATATCATGTAGAATATTCAATGCCTTTGAATAAGTAAAATGGATTTAGAAACAAGTGAAAGAACTAGTTGCATCGATATAATGCTTTGCTATTAATTACTATTATTTTTCTCGCCACTATTATTTTTCGTGTGATTATGATTTGATTTGCTTAAAATAATCTCTATATCAAAAAGGTAATAATAATCATACAAAAATTTTATCCTCTCAAAATCGTACTTTGTGGGATTTTATAGGATATGTTGGTGATGACCTGTAGTGATGGTTATTTAAAATCTGGGGAAAGAAAAAAGTCCTCAAATAGTAACATCCTTTGGCGATTATACGTTTTAGTCATCAAAAATGCAAAAAAAAAAATATGATCTTTCAGGACAGGTATAACATCCATTTTCGAGAATAAGTGTATGCGAAGGTAGTTGAGTGTTTGCCTAGTTTACCTTGTTAATATACTCTGAGTTAGTTTAATTTTAAATCTAATTATTATTGTTGTTTCATTTTTTTTAATTATTATATTAGTTGTTATTATAGTTGTTCTTTTGTTATTTTCTCCGTCTTTTTAAAATGTCTTTTCTATTATTAAATTTTCATTAAAAACGACCTGTCTAGCTTCACAATGTATGAAGTTGTTCAAAAAAAAAGTACTGACTTATCAGTGATAGATTATTGATCTAGTGATTTTGTTACCAATATTAGATCTTACATGGGGTTATCGATTTTTAAATTTTTTGTAGTGGGTTGATATATAAACCCAAAAATAATTTAATAAATTACATTTATACCATGTGATACATGAAGTCCTTGACTTAATATTTAGTTTCATTATAGTATTCATTGTCTCAAACTTTTGGTTATTCAATTATTCTATAAGGTAAAAGTATTTACTTATAAGCAAGATGCATTCTATCAAGTCATTTCATATGGTTTATCACTATATTTTTACGTGATTTTTAATACTCTTTTACGTAAAATCTTAATAGTTAGATTAATAATCAAACTAATAATAACTAGTTCAACATATCTAAAAATTGATACTCATTAAATCAAATCGATAAACTTCAAAATTGAGTACAACTGCATACGTGCAATTGATATATTGTTCATGTGAAGGACCATTTTTGCTAAGTAATGAAACTCAAGAGACTAAAATTGTTAAAACACACACTTAAGGGACTATTTTGAACTTATCCTCAAACAGAAAAGACCATTATATAATTTTCTATTTTTCATCTTCTTCATTTTTTCCCCTCTTTTAATTACTACTATTCAGTCTCATCCATATTACTATGCGGCAATGGGTAGTTCTCTTCTCTTCCATTTGAGTATGGTCACCAATTCAGCTCCTCGTTTCGCCTCTTCAACGTATTTATCTCTCTCCTTCTATTGCTCTGTTGATTTCTTCCGTTTACATCCATTAATTATCTTCAATTTTGTTTCTGTTTACTTGAATTGATCTAGCAGGTATTGCGGATTAAGTATTGGTGGATATTTGAGAAGAACACGGCTGATTCGTCAACTAGACGGTCGAGATTTCAGATGCGTTTGCAGTAGTGTAGCTGTATCTGAACCTGTGAAGGATTCCGACTCTTCTTCAAGTCCTGCAAGGTAATGCAGCTCGAATTATGTGAACTGGGATTGTTTTGTACGTACGAAGTAGCGAGTTATACCTGATTGTGTTTACTTGCCAGTTCGTGTAATGCAACTTAGAAATATAAAGAATTAATGGGCAAAAACTGGGGGAAGCATCTTGTTTTTTTGAGATTTATACCTGAAGTATCATGTCTGAGTTAGCTTAGAAATATAAAGAAACGTAAGGAAGCATCTAGTTTTTTTGGAGATTTATACCTAAGTATCAGGAGTGCGAGTTTTCTAATTGAACTGTCACCAAATATTTTATTGAAAATATAACTCAACTATGATTTGTTTCCTTTTCCTAGATGACCGATGGTATTAGCAGATAGTTGAGGTTTGTTTTGAGAAATATTTTGTGATAGTTCAGGTCGAAAACTGGCGCATCAGATAGTTCAGGTATGAGACTTGAAAGACGAGATTTGTTGAACAAAAAACTCAGATATACTATTGCTTTCTTCATGCATTTCAATTTGATAGCTTGATTGTTAATGGACATGTTGATTCAATAACCGAATTGTGATTTACTTGTCACTTTGTGTGATGCAGCTGAGAGAGAGAGAAAATTTTTAATTGGAAAAAAAACCCAGTCATTTCATTGCTTTCTTCAACCATTTCAATTTTTTTTAATTGGACAAAAACCCAGATGCTTGTGATTTATGTACCATGAGGCATCATCTGAACCTCACATGAGTGATTTTCGAAAAAAGACATTTATGTGTAGTACTACACACTTGGTGGCTATGTGAAAGTTCAGATCACCATGATGTTTATGATTTTAGTGATTAGAACGTTGTGCTTTTTTTCTTTTTTTTTTTTTCTTTTTCCTTAAACAGGAAGAGAATAGTCTCTGGTGTTCAGCCCACAGGATCGATACATCTGGGAAATTACCTTGGTGCCATAAAGAACTGGATACGCTTGCAGGTTGGCTTCTTTGTCATTTTTCTTAAAGAGTCTATGTAATAGAAGTTTTGATTTAGTTACAACATAATCCTAGCATTAAGATTGATTATTTTTATTGCTGTCTTCTTATTTATAGTTTCTGAATATCCTATTGATGTTTGTTTTGCAATCTGACGCGAAGGAGCAAGTGCTTCCTACTAATGTAACATTTTTTCATGCTGTTTCTGACTTCTTATTTATAGTTTCTGAGTATCCTATTGATGTTTTGTTTTGCAATCTGAAGCGAATGCTTCCTGCTAATGTAACATTTTGAATGCTGAGTGGGTTTTCCACTTTTAGTTTTACTCTAGAACTTCTTATATTGAAAAAGTTTGTGGATTTGTCTTGGTGTAGTCAAATTCACTTCCACCATATTGGAAATTTGTATATCATCAATCTAAGACTTCCAAATTTCTATGACAAGTTTGATTTTCATTCCCTCACTGATATCCATTTCACAATGCAGACCAGTATCAGCCAGGAAAACTCAGTTGACTGAACATTGTCGAATCCATACTTCTTAGTCATCATTCATCAACATCTTTTTGCTATATGTTATTGTGGATTGCCCATCAAGGTCTAATGGGCAATGTTTAGGGCTTCAAACTTACATGTTAGGATGTTTATCAACTCGTTATGAATCATATATTTGCTAATCCCCTTGGTTTTCTCTGCATTTTGTTTGAATGCCATTGCCACAATTGGGTTTTGAATGGAATGGTGAACTTCAATTGCGAACACAGTTTGATGAGGAAACAGTGGGTGTCATAACACATACATGTCAGTGGGTTCCTGTTTTTGTTTGGGTTCTTCTTTTAATTATTTGGATACTAAATTGAATGGCATGTTTTTTAAGAAATTCTGAAAATCCCTCAATGCTAGTATTCAGTTTCTTGGAACCTATAATGGCATAATGCTAGTATCTATTGATGGTAAATGACATATTTTTAAAGAAATTCTGGAAATCCGTTAATTCTAGTATTCAGTTGATTGGAAATTACAGCTTCTGTAACATATGAGATGTGCTAAGAGATGTACTATCATTTTGCGTATAAAATAAAAGATTTTTGCCATTTTTCTCTATTTCTATGAGAAATATTATTATATTTTCTTTTCAAGAATTTCAATTATACTTGAGTTACTCTTTCAACGATGAATTTTCTCTTTTCAGGATACATATGAGACATTCTTCTTCATTGTGGACCTTCATGCGGTATTGTTCAAATTTGCAGACTATTCCTTAGTCATATGTCGTTTCTTTGCAACTTTCTCTTGCCATTTTACATTTTATGGAAAAAATATATGAACTTGCATTATCAAGTTAGTGGGATGACCCACTCCTCTCCTTATATTAATCCAAACAATATCTGTACTCACTCCGTTTTGGAATATCATTGTAATTATCTGCATAATTTGCTAAGCCAATATTCAGTCTTAGGAAATTTTAATATGAAGTGCATAAATCTTTCATCATTGTCTGGACACTTGCAACTTCGACTGGTCCACCAAGTACCGGCTACTTCCCAATTTCCACCAACCTATGTACCAAGTTTCCCTTTTCCTCCTTTATATTGACTTCAGTGTACCAATGGAAAAACAGTTATTCTCTTGTTTCTGTGTTCATCATAATAGGTTTGACATCAACTAATCATAAGATTGATATGCTTTTAAAACTTTTGAGCTTCAATTTGGTGCACTAGTAATACAACAGGAGCAGTAATAGTACTCACATATCTTTTTAGATGTTTCATTGCAAGAGATTTGTGGTGGAATTGTTTGAGGAAGCTTTTAAAATAAGAATATGATGCACAGAGAGAGAAAGCCTCACAGTCATAAATACAATTGGAAGCACGAGAGTCATCAAAATAAGAATATGATGCACACAGGAACAGTAGCAAGAAACCCATATGCACAATTCTAGCTCCATAATTCCTCCTTATACCTCTCCCACTGCACGTGAGGTTAAGGATATAGTTGAGATGAGAAGGGAAAAAAGAAAATAACCTTCTTAAACTTGTAGCATTAGTCAATAGAAGTAGATGTTAGATATTCTGGCAGAACCTGAAATCCTTTGTCCTTTGGTCTTTTCTTTCACTTTATTTTTGAAGCTTACTCCATCTGAGGAAATTCCCAAAAATTAGACTTTTCGTTCTGTTTCATTCTTAAAGAATTCCTCCTCCTTGGTGAAGGTAATATAGTTTCAGATGTTTCCAGATAACTTTGCAATACGACCCACAACAATTGCTAAAGGCAACAAGGGATACAGCTGCTATTTATCTAGCATGTGGTGTAGATCCTTCTAAGGTCTGCTTTTATCTTCTCTAACATATATATCATATTGTTGCCTATCCTTTGCATTCTGATTACTGTGACTTTGGTTTCAGGCTTCAGTCTTTGTGCAGTCTCATGTTCGTGCTCATGTAGAGTTGATGTGGCTTTTGAGTTCTGCAACACCTATTGGTTGGCTCAATAGAATGATTCAATTTAAAGAGAAATCACGGAAGGCGGTGCGTTATTGCTGTATGCAACCCTGTCTCCACTGAATGTCGATCTTTCAATATCATAATTTCTGCTTTTTAGGATTAGGCAGCCTATATATGTTTAACTCATCAAAACTATTTGAAGGAATTCTATTTCAACCTTATCATCTCGTAAACTGTAATTTGATTCTGCATGTGTAAAGGGTTCTATTAAGTACGAACTTAACCAAGGGATGTTTTGGATAAACTAATAGTAGGTAAGTTTGATATCAAGTATGAATAGACAACCTGGGGAGAACTTCTATAAGTGGCTAAAGATAATTCATTGATTTTAATTTAAAAAGAAAGAAGATAATTCATTGATTTTTCTCTGACTATCTTTACAAGTGCCGTTGATGTCATTGGGCTCAACATAAATGTATGCAAGTGAATATCATGCCTACTTTTATCTGCAGGTTACACTTTTGCTCAACATGAGCTTGCTGTGTGCCTCTTGAACTTATAGCCTTTAATGCTGCATACTTGTTGGTTACACACTTATTTTAGTTACTTGATCATCCTTTCTGTTTTATGGATCACTTCTTCTATTGTATAAAGTAAGTAATCAAGATCAGGTTTGATAGTTCTTTACTGTTTCTATAAACAACATTATCAAGCATCATTTTGATTTTAAGATCTACTTTATTGATAGACCAATTTTCTGTTAGTCCCAGGACCCAGTATGCATACCAACTACCATATGAATGTTTGAATGATATTCTTTACAAGCATGCTTTTAAGGGGTATGCATTTGGACCCCCTATTCCGAGCAGTAACTTGCTGCTTCTGGGTTCTTTCTTTTCTCATTTCAGGCGTCAAGACTTCTTCAAATTGTTGAAATAGCTGATGCATATAATTACTGCCTAAGATTGGAACCAAAAAAATGGAATGAACCTTTTTCCAAACAATGTAAAAATCCAGACAGTTGGTTGCTGGTTTTGGCCTCATCTGTTGCAGGAACATCATTACTCCCTCTGCTCACACTTAAGCATTTAGCTCTATCTTGTAGCTGACTGTTTTTTCAGTGTCTCTACCAGTTGTTTTTAATATCTATTGCTCCTCTATGCAGGGGGATGAAAATGTGGGTGTTGCCCTTCTAACCTATCCGGTGCTAATGGCTGCTGATATTCTTCTGTATCAGGTGTTTCCCATCTCCATATTTCACTCACCCTAGTTGATATGCCTCAGATTTATTTTTCATGAGAAGAATCTTGATTTGCTTCATTCAGTATTTTGATTATCATCATATCCTGGGTTGTCCTTGGTGGAGCTTGCTAATTCCACTGCAGTCCTCCGCGCAATTTTTCACCAACTCTAATCTAGAAGTGTGTGGATATGTGTGGATCTGATGTATCTGAGTATCTTTCTGCAGTCTGATCTTGTCCCTGTCGGAGAGGATCAGAAGCAACATTTGGAGTTGACACGAGAGCTGGCTGAGCGTGTAAATTATTTATATGGAGGAAGGAAGTGGAAGAAGCTGGGAGGGTAAGTCAAAAGGGCAATCACGTTTTGCTCTAAATACATATATTTGGTTGGATACTTGCTGTTTGTTGTTTGACTTATTTGTTTCCTTTCTTTTCTTGGTTACTAGGAAGTAGCTGATTCTGTTTCAACTTGTCAAAAGAAAATCACTTTGTCATTTCTCTGTAACAGGAGAGGTGGTGCAATCTTCAAGGTGGATTCTCAACTGTTGTGTGGTTGATACCCTTCACTTCTATAAACATTATTTGTATAGGTGAAAACACTTGTCAGTATGCTTTTGTCAATGTAGGTTCCTGAACCCCTTATTCCACCCGCTGGGGCTCGAATCATGTCCCTTACTGATGGTCTTTCCAAGGTTTGCTATCTTTAAGTTAAACAACTTTTTTTTTTTTACTTTTCTTCTCCTGCGTGGACTCTTTCTTAGAAGCTTAGAAGGTGTGTATGCACAGAAGACTAAGATTGTAGATATCTTTAGTGAAGCAAAGACATATCTTTAAGATTCTTTTGTCTCCTTGATGCTTAAAATTCACTTTTAATTTGTAACAGTAATAAGGAATCTAAAGATGTTGAGTACTCTATTTGAACCTTCAGAAATGGCACGCAATTGTGGATCTAAAACTCAGTAACTAAACTGTGAAATGCTCTGATTTCAGCAAAGTGCGGATGAGGCACCCAAGGCTGTGACCTAGTAGTCAAATGAAGTGGTTGAGAACCATGAGGTCTCAGATTCAAACTCAATTGAGACAAAAAACACTAGGTGATTCTTCCCATCTGTCCTAGCTTGGTGACAGAGCTAGTCACCGCGTGGAATTAGTCAAGGCGTGCGAAAGATGGCTCGGACACCACACTCATTAAAAAAAAGTGCATATGAGAAAACTCTTTTCATGTGTGACGAATGACAAATATACAGAGAGTTCCACACACGCCACTTTATAGTATCCTACTAATGGTGAATTCTGATGGGAAGTTATAGAGACACTAAATTACCATTCTAGTACAAGCGAATGTATTTGATTTGATTCTACTTGACCTGCAGCAGAAACTATAACAATGCCTCAATACGAAACTATTTGGGTTTTGTCACATGCTGTATAACCGTCCTACTCCATTTGATCTACAGCCAATAGTTTTCTTGGGCTAATGCTACTGCTAAAGGAGTGGTAACATTTCCCAAGAGAACATGATATGATGTTTCTGTTAGAAATTTCTGCTTCTGTCAACTTGATAGCATTTTTTCTGGAAATGTAATCCACAACGTACAGACAGGAGAGGAAGGATTTGAATCTACATACAACACCATTTTACTTCCTAACTTCACTTCTAAAATAGTTTCATGACATTTCCAAGACTCAGTTAACACATTGCGAGACAAAAAACGTACATGAGCGGACATAGGCATAGCCAATGTGAAAGTGTGGGGTGAACCTTTCTTGGAGGCTGTCTAAGTAATTCCTCCCCATTTACAATGCTCTTGTTTCAATGGTTGCTGCTAAAGCCTTTGTATTTGTCCCTGTTTCACTAATAAATTTGTGCATCTTTCCTATATATTTTTCTAATGAAGTGTGTTACAGATGTCAAAGTCAGCACCATCTGATCAATCGAGAATTAATTTGCTAGATTCAAAAGATGTAAGTAAATTCTTTTGGGTCATCCTTTTTTTTTTTTGGTTGTTATTCTTTATGTATTTCTCTTTCAAGATAGCTAACTCAATTTGAAAAGCTAGCAGTAGGAGTTAAGTCCAAGGTTCATTTTTCTTAAAAAAGTATTAAACCTAGATTCATAATCATTCTTGACTTGAATAATTGCACTAGGTGTAATGACTGGCATGCGCACACATTAGAGGTTCACATTGTTTAGGCCTTACTCAACTTAAAAAGCTAGCTGTTGGAGTCGAGTTAAGTGCTAGGTTCATTTTTCTAAACATGGTATTAAATTCAGACGTATTCATTCTCAGTTTAAGCAATGTCTTGCTGGGGTGGTATGTTGCCTGTGCTCCAAATGTCCAGCCTTCGGCATGCGGAGGCATTACGGGCTCACATTGGTTGATAATAATGGTTGTAGTGGCTTTATTAATGGTTAAGCAATTGGACGAAGAGTTGACATGCACACCTGGCCATATTTTGGGATTATTTGTCTATGGTTGAATATCCAACTTTGTCCTAAATTAGTATCTATTTGCTAATAGGAAACTCTGACCATATTATATTAATGGTAAAACATTAAACAACACTTCCGCTCATGACAAGATACCGTATCTTCAATTTTGACCTTAAGAAACCAAATAAAATAATCTCTTTTTTTGAGAAAAATCTCATGTCCATTCTTTTATATTAAATAATTACAGTTCAAATTCTAATTCAATACTTGTGTCATGTCAAAGTTAGTATTTTATTGGAGTAGAGGTTCTAGGTATGAATTGTGAAGTTGTAGGCATTTTTTGATAGCGCCGATGGCCTTACGATACCATAATAAAGCTTTGTTGGGGTAGTCGTATGTCGAACATTAAACCTATTGCATGTATAATGTGGGATTTTTTTGTTCTTTTCATAGGTAATAGCAAATAAGATAAAGCGGTGCAAGACTGATGCATTTCCGGGGTAAGTATCCAGTCACTTCTGGTGTGGAGGCTTATAGTTTTCTTTTTTTAAAAATCTTTTCCATTAAGACTTTAATGTCTTACTTTTACTTTCTAAATGAAAAGGCTTCTCGAAAGGCTAGACCGTGACAAGGCATGTGAAATACATCCTTTAGCATAAAAACATTTCTCAATGACTTATTTTCTTGTGCCGTGTTATAATTTCTTATGTTGTTTTATTTTTCAATACACAGCTTGGAGTTTGACAATGCGGAAAGACCTGAATGCGACAATCTTCTTTCCATTTATCAGCTAGTTTCAGGCAAGACCAAGCAGGTGAATCACCTCACATTCAATGCAAAAATTGTGTACTGATCTGTTTTTTTCTTTCTTTTCACCAATACTGTTTATGCCTCTTCTTTAATGTGTGACAGGTTAACATGTAACTGTAACCTAATTTTGCTGTTTATTTTCTGTGGTTCTTCTTTGTCATAATACATTTCCTTGTCCTGTTAATTATACAACCCAAGGTATTGGGAAATCAAGCCACTGCCTTACTCCCATTTTATGTGATGTATACAATTGAGAAAGTCTATTTTTCTTTTAAAATCAAGGTACATGTTTCATATAAAAGAAATCATCAGCATAAAAATCCTGGAATCCAAAAAAGATATTTAGACATCCCTGTTCTTACAAAGATCTTAATACTTCTAAAATTACATCATAGTTATGTACATTTTCAGATTTGCATCAAATCCAAAATGAAG
The DNA here is from genome assembly GCA_011800125.2 of Solanum clarkiae. Classification (NCBI taxonomy): domain Eukaryota; kingdom Viridiplantae; phylum Streptophyta; class Magnoliopsida; order Solanales; family Solanaceae; genus Solanum; species Solanum clarkiae. Next base: position 21,728,641 of record JAABOM020000012.1, on the reverse strand, counting down.
AACACAGTTGGATTTAATCTTCTGTAAAAAATAGCTTGTGTCTTCGAAGCATCTAGTTTTCCTCTCCTTCCAAATTGTCCACCAAATGCTTTCCTCTGACAAATATCTTGAACATTGATTTAGTGCCCCCCGCCCCCAAAGGTGCTATATGCTTCTATCATAGTATTTGTATAGATTTCATTCTAAGAAATCAATCTCCTTCCTCATTCTACATAAACAACTCCAATTATGTTTCATTCACTACTTTCAATTTAATATGCAAATCAAAGAAACTTCTCACATCAAAGGTCTGGCAAAATATGTCATAGAATATGTAAATTTCCTTCTTTTTTGGGGTGGTGGTGGTTAAGTTTGAGGGTGCAAAATTTGATTCCTTTTTCATTACATTGTCCAAGAAATACTGGAGAAGTTAAATCTCAATGACTTGATGTCGCAGGAAGTTGCAGAAGAATGCAGAGATATGAATTGGGGAACATTCAAAGGCGTGCTTACAGATGCTTTAGTTGATCATCTACACCCTATCCAGGTTTCTTCTTTCGCATGTGTTGCCTTCCAGATAGCTTTGTGTTAATTGGATGATTATCCTTGTGTAGTTGATGTGTCCATGATATATTTGTTTTAGATTTCCTTGTCAATTGCTTTGGATTTAGTTGGAAATTTTGCAAAAGTGAATTGGCATGCCTATATTGGAGAAACACGAGTGTGTGACCTAGTAGCCTACTTCTTAGTGTAGCCAATGTCATTGAGCTAAAAACTTGGTAAGAGATATACGCTTGAGAGTGGCAATAAAGTGCATGTAGTGCTACTATCTCTTTATATACCTCCTTTTTCGATTTTCAACCACATGTATTGACAACTGATAATATAAGGATGACATAAATTGTCCTCGAGGTTTCCATTCGCAACACGTACTCCCTCCTTGTTTCAAATATTATAGTTACATTTCTTATAATAGCTTTATTGGAATACACATGCTTGCATCTATATATATGAATGTGATGCTATCCTTGTGGTGACAATAAACTTTCTTCCTAGTATTTTGCATCTAGGTGTCAACTTGTCACATCAACTCTTTTGTGTTCTGACACTTCATTTTCCTCGTTTACATCTTTTTTTGTTTGAATTTACTTCACCTTGGATTGTAGGGTTATAGTTTCTTCTATAGTCTTTTTCTTTTTGCTGTGAAATTGTTGGTGTTCGGTTTTCTAGCAGGAGACGTTTCTGTTTCTATGGACTAAGTTGAGCATTTGTCCGTCTCTGATTTGCATGAAGCAATTGCTAGTCTAAAGATAATTCATCTTGACTGCAGGCCTAGTGTCTGTCCAATGTTTTATTCCTTCAAAGATAGTTTTGCACAAGTTCTTTTGGTTTGCACTTTGCAGGTACGCTATGAGGAAATCGTATCCGACTCAAGTTACTTGGATGAAGTTTTAGCAGAGGGGGCCCGAAAAGCAGCAGACATAGCAGATGTTACTGTAAATAATGTCTACCAGGCAATGGGATTCTTGAGGAGATGAGCATGGCAGATGCTGCATGAACCAAAGATGCAGAATCAATGCGATATTTTTAAGGCATGCGTGCTTGTATCGCTTGTGTGTTCCAGACTCCACTCGTGGAATCACACTAAAAATGTTGCGTTTGATGCATCACTACGTGTTACATTTGATTTCTTTCTTTACACATTTGTAGATCTCAATGGGGGACGTATCACCAATTTTGCCATTTATATTTAGTCAAATTGTACTACTAATTTTTATATTTCCCCTTTTCTACTCATTGTATCAATTAGAGTCTTAAAATTAAATTTTACGCTGCAAGTTGCTTTTAGCATTATACACATACTATTGGCTAAACCTATATTGAGCAGAAATTTTTCCCAAAAAATTATTTTGGCATACAGAAATCCATTAATAACTTGCTTGCACAACAACTAAAGTGTGTAAACTATGCTGATTTTCTTTGTTTTGATTTTTGGACCATGCAGATGGACTGCTAGTTGAAATGTTAGTGAACCAGCTCCTAACATCTTGACTAGATCATCCATGTTACTAGCTGATACAAAAAGAAACTGAGAATTAAAATGGAAGTTTGAAACTTTGGTTATTCAATGAAGTTAAATCCTCATTCAACATGGAGTTAATTCATCTAATTAACAGTTAATCAATCCAAAAGAGTGTTTAGCTTAGTCTTAGTAATGCTTCTAGTTAGATAACAAACATTAATAAGCCCAGGTAACAAACTTTGCACAACACTTGATGGAATCCCAAAATAAAATTAATGAAAGAAAGCAGTATGAATTGCCTAAAGGTTGAAGAAAACCTTGTAGATAATACACTCAAATTTACAGTAGATAAAGGTGCAAATAGCCAAGGAACAAATGCAACATCTTTTACATTAAATTAAACCAGGTGCAACGAATCATGGAACGAATCCAATATCCTTGAAGTACTCATGCTCAAGGGCGCTCCGGGCAGTGATTCTCTTGCTGGGGTCTAGGCAAAGCATTTTCTGAAATTTCAATAAGCCAGGACATGAGTGATGGGGGTTACGTATATCGGCATGACAGGTTGAAGGTTAAAATATTCTATCATCTAATCATCAAACACTATTCACTGTCCCTGTGAAGGCCTACTCATAGTTCAAATGAAAAGAGAAGTACCAAAGTCATTCATCGAATTTACAACATGAAAGTTTCTAATTCCAATGGAAACAAACTGCACCATAATGACTTACCTCCCAATAAATGTCCTCCAAATAAAAAGGAGAACTGAGAAGGAAACAAAAGAAGCACACAATGAAAGGAAAACAAAAGCATAGACTGAAGAGACTGAAACCAAGTATATGGATGCAGATTCTGAAACGATTAAAAAAAGATATAACATAAGCATAGAAGCTGGAACACTCTTTTCCTTATAGAAAATTAATTGTCAGTCTCTTGCTGCTGTTGCAATATCACAGACCGAGATTCACAAAGCAGTTAGTTGTAGATGTTCTGTATGTCTTTCACTAGAACATCTTTCTCATTAAAAATCAATCGTGAAAGCTAGAGCTTCATTCAAACATATTTTTCATGCTCATCAGATGCATATACCATTTATTACTTAGAATTAGAATATGAACTTACACCAATGAGATCAAGGCCTGCTGCATCAAGATTAGGGACTACAGTTGCCAAGTCCTGCGAGTTTAAATGGCTCCAATTAAATAATTCATAGGATGTTATCCTCATAGTATAGCAGGAGTCAAATTGCTAAGGAAAAAAACATAAGAGACGTAAATAACCTTAGAGGGCCATTTTGGGAAAGCAGATTTATAATCAGGCAGAGAAGTCACTCCAGGCCATATATCCTCATTTGGAGTTCCCAGAATTCTTCATAGACATAAAAAGTAGAGAACCACAACATCATTGAAAATATTCAATAAACATGATGAAGAAGGAAACGAAAAGCTGATATTCCTTGATTCAAGAACCCTCACCCTAGCATCCTCTTTAAAGAGTTGGATGAAATTAATAGTAAAAAAGCTAACAGTGATATTTTGGTCATAAACATCATAAAACCAATATATGCACTTTGTTAAACCCCACAGAGAGAAAAGTAAATAGAATAAATTACTAATATGCACATCAACATAAGGAAATGACATCACAGGTCGTCCAAAATGATGGTTAGGGAATTCCGAACCATGAGGCTTACCCATGCCCTTATATTCTGTTCACTCAGCCCCTTACATTCTGCCTGCTCTTTGAGTTCTAATTATTTTAGTCTGTGATGCATAACGGAGGTCAGTAGAATGTTCCATGCCTCGTCCTTTGTAAAAAGTGTTAGTTACAAGACAAAAATAGGATCTGCAGTCTGTAGATAAGGAGGACCCTTCCATTGTATATTCTTTTCATAGAAAACAACGTTTTCATGTAAGAATTAGTGCTGTACATTGTTTTATTAGTAAGAATGACTATGTATATTAAAACCTGAAAATCTTGAAAAGTTCGTCAATCTCAGAGTCACCCGGAAACAGAGGCCGCTGGTTCACCATCTCAGCAAATATGCAGCCAACTGACCAAACATCAACAGGAGTAGAGTAGTGGCGTGATCCTAGCAGTATTTCTGGTGCCCTGTACCATAAGGTCACCACCTGAAACAAAAAGCCAACTATTGAACGGCAAGGAAACAAAAGCTAGATAAATACCCTTGCTCCTACAGAAGATAAAAGACTATCCTAAATGATAGGGCCAGACTCCACATCAAACTCTTGATCTTTATCAGCCAACAGACAACTTAAAGCTATAAATGGTAAAGAAAACCTTTGAAGAGAAAAAAAGGTTGTTCGCATAGACAAGGTGTATCCTGAAGAAGGGCATCAGATATAAGAAAAGTTTATGCTTTGCTCATAACTAATTTCTCATCAGTCCTGGATCTAGAGAACATTAAACAATGGTGAAAATTTAAGAGAAGGCACAATGAAAGCTTCAGGGAGCCAAACACTGAGTGCATACCTCATGAGTGAAAGTTCTGACAGGAATGCCGAATGCTCTAGCCAATCCAAAGTCTGCAAGCTTTAGAACATTTGTACGTCTATCTATCAGCAAGTTCTGAGGCTTCAGGTCTCGGTGAAGAACTCTATGAGAATGACAATAAGCAATACCACGGAGAATTTGATACAAAAACATCTGCAAAATTAGAGAGATTACTTAATTGATGACCCTGAACAAGAAGCCTGTGATCTTGGGAATGATCATGAGATAGTGACACTTTCTCAACACATAACCAGATAACCTTAAATTTACGTATTTGTGGCCAGGGTGCCTCTTCCCCCCTCTTCCACAAAAACATAATAGAGTTACACAATTCATCAAGTGGATAACACACAAGGACAACCACACCTCCAAGGAGGGGTCATCCAGTTCTTACTCACTTTTACAAGACGCAGATCCTTAGAGAATTCTGGACATGAGTCCATATGCTTCTTCAAATCCAAGTCCAGATATTCAAACACTAGATATAATCGCCTCTCACTGTGGACCACATCTTGCAACCTGTAACCAGATAGGAAGAAAACTGTCTTACAAATTTCAAAAGGAGCTTCCCAAAATTACGAAAGAGAATTTTTATATTGGTATTCAACATACAGATAGCGTTTGGATCTTCGCTCTAGTATCCAATTCCTTCTGTTTCAAACTCACTAACCCCATAATGGTACAAATTCAATTTAGCTAACATCACTTAATGGACCTTTACACTTCCTCACCCTCCAAACATAATTAGAAAGAAGACCAAATGAATTCTGATTACAAATGTAAGATAAGCTAGCTCATACAAACAATAAATTAGAAGTCAGAAGGCGTCCTGTCTCCTAGCCACTATGAGCTTCAATATTTCTCTAGCGTAAGGAATGATGAATAAGCTCCTTAAATTACATATGTCTCCACCCATTCTATCATCAGTAGAAGTTACAAATTATTGCACAACACATCTACATGGAAACAAGCTTGTACGTGAGATGCATAACTTCTATAACACTTGAATCAAAAACATTTCAGTGCTGAACTTTCCTATTATTCAGAATCTAAGTAATACTATGAATGTGCTTTAACCACCCTTACTGCAAGTTATGCAAAAATAGGTCTATATCCATGACATAGGAACAGCCCTCATCCAACCCAAATACACTTGAAGAAGTGCAGGACATAGAGTGATGAAGTTCTCCCCAGTAAGAACTGGTACATCCCATGAGGAAGCCTTCAAAGCAGTAAATATGTACAGTTAAATCCTTCCCCAATTCCCAGAGCAGAAGGAATAGCATTCCAAACTATGTACTCCCTATAGAAGAACTTAAGAAGATTATTTCTTATGATTCTTACAAGACGAAATAAGGGGTAAAAGGAAGACGGCCTATGCCAGGAAACAAATCAAAATTTTACTGCTCAAGCAACTCTTATAGTGAATACACGGATATAGAGCAGAACTAGACTGTCTAGACGTGTTCATAAAACGCATAATCTACATTACGTTTATTGAATAATCACAAGAAATAGAGTTCAGCCTCAATCACTCTCATCGAATCACATCCATACAATAACATTTTCTGGAGCAGTATATGAAGACCATCTCGCGACAGTATACCTCACAATGTTTACATGCTGCATCTCTTTCAAGAGGGAAATTTCTCTAATAGCCGTGCTTGGCACACCCTCATCTTCTTGCTCAAGCCGAATTTTCTTCAGTGCAATAGTTACATTTGTTACACGATCACGAGCTTTGTACACCACACCATACGTTCCTTCACCAATCTTTTCAACTTTTTCATACTGCAATTATCCCCAGTATTACTTTCCAATGTAAGCATTGGGTAAAAAGAAAGCAAGTAATGATAGAGATGAAAACTCCTTTACCTGGTCCATCTAGGTCAAGCTTGATGGACTCCTGAAAGACAAAGCAAGAGGAACAAAAATGAAAACTCAGATAAGAGGTAGTGAAAAAGAAAATTCGTCAAGGATGCCTTTTTTGTCTTTTTGGCCAAGATCAAGTGCAATAGCTGTTTTTCCAACAATTTGCTTTTAATAATTTGGATACCATTCAGTTTGAACTTGCAACTGACACAACACCTAGAAATTAAGTGGGAGCAGAGTAGAGGAGAAAACGCTCACAAATCCTACTTTTCTGAGTTTCAAACACGTGGGCAATGCGATTATCATTTATCAGAAAAAGAAAAAATAACTTGTCGAGTTTGTATGTCTGCTTTGCATCTGTGTGTTATTTTTCATTGCTTTGTTATGAGTAACTTGAGCCGAGGGTCTTCGGAGAAAGACTCTCTGCCTCCACAAGTTAGAAATAACACTGGATATGTTGTTGTTGTTGTTCATGTACATTGTACACCACACTAACGAGTAACAGGTAACATTTCAAGTGCATTTCATATTCAATGCAGAATCAAGCAAAATTTTCAAAAGGCATATTATAGAAAACAAAACAATCCCAGATAATTCTTGCAATAACAATAAAACACATTTCATACTTTGTTAGCTAACAACTTTTTTCAATTCAACCAACATCAATTTACCAAAAAACAGATGCCCAAATTTACTCAACACATAATCAGCTCTAGTTCCCCCCACCCCACCCCACCCCACCCCACATCCTAAAATCAACGACACAGTGAAAAGTTGACACAAATTCTAATTCTTCAGAGAATTAACATAGAAAGGCATTCAATCCACAATTTACGCTTCACTATAAGTATAAAACCAAAGTTAAGAAACGGCGTGTTGCCTAGTGGTCAATTCAATGGAGTCGAGAAATATCAGGTTTCAGGTTTAAATCTCAGCAGATACAAAGAGATATCCCGTCAAATTAGTCAAAGGTGCGCAAAAGCTATCTCGGACACCACAGTAACAGCACAGAAAATCAATTCGAGCTTTGAAGCTATCGAAGATTTGTGAAATTTGATTAGGGGTAAAGAGAGGGACAACCATTGTTACTCACTTGAGAACGTAATCGCCGTCGCGATACGGCGGATCGGAGATGAAAAGCTGCCGGCGGCACCGGCTGAGACGGAGTAAATGTAGTTGTGCTGGTACCACAGGAGACACATGGACTTACAGTCAGCTATATTTATACACTCCCTTACCCGGCTATTCTCAGTCCCATATTAATGGATATAACATCAATATATTAATAGATTATCACAAAAAATTAATTTTAAATATAATAAATAAGTTTATTACTTTAATTATTTTATGTATTAAAAAAAATTCAAAATTATATGATAACGACAGGGTATCAATATATTGATGAGTATCATAAGTATATATTTTTTACTAATTTAGAGTTACATAAAATAATTTTATAACTTTAATAATTTTCTCTTAATTATTTTATTTATTAAAATAAAAAAGAGAGCGCTCCGAACTATATGATATATATTAGGGTATCAATATATCGATGAAATATCATAGATAATTAAGCTCCAGTTGTATAAGATATCGATATGGTATCAATATACCAACAGACTCCAACAATGAATATATTTTCTACTAATTTAGAGTTTAATAGTTTTTTTAAATTGTTTCTTCTTTATTTATTAAAAAAAATAATCTTATACGATACCAATAGAGTATCAATATACCATCATAATATCACAAAGGATTAAGCTCATTATATATGATATCGATATGAGGTGTGTGTGTGTGTATATATATATATGCACCACTGGAGTAGAGGATTATTTCACAATATTCATGTTGACGTCAGTATGATGTCATAGATGAAATAAAAAAGAGAAAGTGGGATATGAAAGAGTTGTAATGTTTTCTTTTTGAAAAAGAAAAATCGAAAGCTCGTTTTGATATGCAATATAAAATTATGATTTGAAATTGTATCGATATGAAGTTGAAGTTTCAACATGCTATTTTAATTCTTTTAAGTTGGAATAAAATTTCATAAACCCCCTTAAGTTACGAAAACTAACAATTTCTTTTTTCCAATTTTTAAATAATCTTATCAAATAAACAAACCATATAATATATAGTTTGTATCATGGAATACAATTTGAAGATACTAGAATCGCATATCTTCATGTCCTTTTTAAATAGAAATATCAAAGTACATTGTCTCTTGCTTCGACTGATAAATCCAACCAAAATTACTATATCATCAATTCAAAGAAAAATGAGTCGGGATATATATCATCAATTCAAAGAGAAATGAGTCGGCATATAAATTATAACATTGATTCAGACAAAGTTTACCTCTTATGGAATTGATAAACACCAAATTTTTTTATTGTAAATTTTACCTCATGCCTTATTTTTCTCGTGAGTTTATTCTTTAAATTATTGATGTGTGACATTACATAGCAACGACCAATTGGCCAACGACAAATCCTTAAATGGAGCTCAAATTCGTGGAAGATTAATCTTTGGCCTGTCGGGCTAGGGATACCTTGGGAAACCAAAAAAAAGAACATTACATAGCAACGTAAAATTTTTACAATTTAACCAAATATTATATTTTCATTTAACAATGCTCTAAAGAAAACAAAGTGCTATAATATGGCTCTCTACAAATTCAGTCTTTCCACCATCCATGTCATCTCTCTCTCTCTCTCTCTTACAAATTTTGGAACTTCTGTCACCTCAATAGGCAATAGCTATGTGGCAAGCCTGGTGCAGTAAAACTACCGCTATGATGCTTTAATTAGTCCCTTCAGTCTCAAGCAAATTCTGGTGCTGCTTTCTAGTTCTACTCTCCCTAGCTGTTGATTTTTTGTCTGGGGAAGATCTTGATTTTTGATAATTTGATGGAGTTGCTGCTGCTTTTGGATGAAGTTGTGCTGCCTTTTCCCCTGTTGCTGCGCTATCCGATTATCACTTCGACATCCATCCCACACAACTGAAATCCGGTAAAGCTTCCATTTTCTCACTGTCATCGGCCACTATTCGTGAGTGAAAACTCAAGACTCCTCAAGAGGTTTTGAATTTTGGAATTTGATGCGAGCATGTTTCAACGCCGTCATACCACCAAGCCACACCAAGTTCGTATACCTGGTCCATCGAGCTATTCATCATCACTTTTTTCATCCTGCATAACCTGTGAAGCTGGGGAACCTCTAGAAAATGTTCACAAGTACTGGGCGCCTCCTGGCTACGGAAGAATGTTACGTTGGACTGGTCAAGAAAACCTCCCTTCTGTAACTCCCAACAAGTTCCTTGATGTAGTGATGTCTCATGTATCAGGCTGGAATTTTCATTTCACTCAAAGAAGGCATGGTTTCTACTCACTCCCCAATATCCGCGATTGAATTATCAACAGAAATTCTGCTCTGATGGCCAGCAGTCTTCACCTCATGGAGTGACTCTTCAGGAATGATCATATGTGATGATCCGCCTGACAGACTAAAAACACTTGCAGGAGAAACAGATTCTATATCTTGAGAACTAATTGAAGCACGTTTCGGTAGTTTGTCGGATTGTACAACTGTTTCGATTTCCTGCTTCCTTTTCGAATGCCTTTCTTCAGGAGACATGCAACCTTTGGCATCTTTCTCAGGAGTATGCTGAGTTGTATTTCTAGATTGACGTGGTCTCTTATATCCATCAGGAAAGACATAAGCAGGAATTTCCTTCCTCCGAACATGCGAGACATAGATATCCATGCCTGGTCTCCAATAAGAGTACATGTTTACCTCTAGCTTAAACTCATCCACTGTTCCACGAATATCAAACTGTTGACCTTCTTGTACTTTGACACCTTTTTGCCTCTGCAAACCCATGAAAAAAGCACAATGAGGGCATGGCTTAGACATATCCACAAATTCATTAGGATAAGGATGGCACTGCAACGTCCCATTGGTGTCCCGCTCTATCTGCAAAGCATCAACCGAAAACTACATCATTACATCACTAGAATGAGAAGAAAACGGACAAGGAAATTAGATCTTCCCCTCCCAAGCAAATCTTTCTGTGCCAACAATTCTTATCAACCCGAGTAAACTAGAAAAACTACCAACTCTTACCTTTAGCGTGAGTTGTCGAAGTCGGGATTCCACCCAGCCTTTCCAAGCTAGCAAATCATCATTATCTGCTGCTACGATCTCAACCTGGAGATAGTTTTTGTACGCCTCAAAGAAAAAATAATGCTCAAAAAGAGCAGGCCACTGTGCTTTATTCAACTCTACATCCTGGGACCAAAGAATATATTTAAAACGTCAGCACTACTTACTAAAATTTGTTACAAGAAGAGGGGGAAAGAAAGAATACTGAACCTTTATAGCTTACCTCACAAATTTTGTTACCAATCTGAAATTGGTCCATCATTACTCGAAGAGTGCTTGGTGAGACGTTGTAGCTAGAGTTCATGCAAGGGTAGGCAGGAGTGATGATTGGCATGTGATGAGTTCTGTCTTTAGGATTCTTGCGCGGATCCCAAACAAGAAAGCCAAGTTCATCCTCTTCTATTGGGCATAACATCACAGGATTTGGCCAACGCCATTGTGTATAAACGCGGAAGAACCTAGAAACAAGCATACTAGGGATTGCATTTGGGTAAAATTGGCAAATGCGCGCAACCAAAATAGCCCAGTTCACCCCACCAAGAAATCCAGTAACCTGAATAAGCAGCACAGAAAAGGCAAACCAGAAAATCATGATCAGAGCGGGATATTTTCAAAGAATGATGCCATCATGTCTAATTAATGGGAAAGACTAAAATCAAACAAGAGGAATGACTAGTTGAAATATGAGAGGGAACACTGAGATGGTTGAAAGGACTAAGAAACTCACATTGGAATAAACACCACGTCTTTTGGCCCAGAACTTCAGACATCTAAGAGTAGTGCGGAAGTGCTGCAAAAGTTTAAGTAAACATGGAAATGTTCAATCATTTAAGAGGAGGAGGAATACTGATGGTTACCTCAGCATTGGGAACTAGTTTCAGTATTTGATCAGCAACTCGGCAACCATTAAGACTTCGAACAGTTGGTTCATCCACATCATAGAGTACAGATTGGTCTGAGATATCGAAATCCTGTTGTCAAATCAAAAATTACAAGTTGGAGTTGAGTTCAATTCACCATAACAATATAATTGAAGTCTTAATAATAATATTCAAGAACCACATGTTTGCATATCCAGAGCTCGCAAGAAAAGTTGACTAAAGAAAAGGTGGAAAACAGTCAAAATTCACACAATAAATGAAACGTTGTTATATTCTTCATTAAGTGAACGAATCCATGTAGACCAAATTCTTCAAGTACCAGCCTTAACAAACAAAATCCATGAGATCCTTGACATACAACAAGTTCCAAAACGAAAATAAAAAGAACAAGGAAACTACACAAATAAAGAATAATTCATGAAAACTTAATTCCAACTTACTTCAGGAACAACCAAGAGAGTTATTCTTGCATAAAGAAGATCAATTGATATCCCTTGAAATTTGAATTTCATAACAGGGACATGAGCATCAGGAACAGGTTGAAGTTCACGAACTTCTTCCATTTCAGCTAAAATATCATGAAGAACGATAAAGAAATCTTCCTGCATAGTAATCAAAAATTGGAAAAAAAAAAAGAGGACTACTCCTCAATGCCAAGCAAGTCGGGGTAAACACAAAAAGGAACAATTTTAATCAAATCATGTCATGTTCACTGGACAAAACAACAAAAATTTTGACCAGTGGGTTGTACTCACTTCTCGATTGACATAAGAGGGACCAACACACAATGTATCAATGTCTGCTCCTGGTCCATGAACCTGCAAGAAGTACGTCGTGTGACCAACTTATGCATTTGCTGTCCCAGAACCTCAAGATAGTGAGCAGAAACCGACCATTCAGATTCTAAAATCACTTACATGCAAACTAGATTTAAATTGGGAGAAATAAAAATCCATGTGGGCGCCACGTATAAAATAAAGGTGGGGACAAGGGGATTTAACGGTTAAGGGGTAATGTGTGCTCAAAGTTGGACACTAAGGGAAATATATCAAAAAATATAAATAAACCTTTTTGAAGAGCACATGGGCAATCTGACCCTTTCCCGCATATCCAAGACTTCCGTTGGAGATGTGTTTCATGTTGTTAGAGATTTGACTGTCAGTAAAAATGTTGAGAACTCTATTGTTTAAGAATCTAAATTGCTGGATATTAGACTGCGATAGACATAACCATGGCTGGTGAGGTTTCGTATTACTAATCCCAAATAGCTTGATGTATGTTGTTTTTTCCAGTACTGAACACATTTACCATCCGCAGAATGAAGATGTGTCCTGTTTAAACTTTGTTTCATGTTCTTCATGGATTTCCCATACCTTTGTAAAACTAAATTACAAGAACTACAACCTAATAAAATTCCTTCATCACCTTAAGTAGACCCAAATAAAAGCACTGCCTCCATTCTAGGACATAATAGTTCAACTACTTAACAATCCCATGAGATGTTGCACAAATCTAAGTCCATTGGTTTATTTAACCAAGGTTAAACTTGCAGCACAGAAAGGAGAGCAGCATGAGATCGCACAGGGACTAATTGCAAAATTGGAATAAATTGGAAGTCCTAGACCAGGGTTGTCACTCAGTTTCTAAAGGTACCGTCCAAGATTTTACTAAGTTATCCCAGATAAATTTTTGAGAGATAAAGCAAGAGGTGGAAGTATATATTAGTCAAGAGGTGGAAGTATATATTAGTCTGGTTAAGCATTGAAATTTACATAAAATGGTCCATATAATGCATAGCATTTACGACCTAAAATCAGAAGAAATCTAGGAATATAAACCGAGTAGAAGGCATGTTAATTTACAGGTGAAGATTGAATCGTAATTAAAATCTAGAGAAACGGATTCTATTAAGCTGCTTCGGGGAGAACTAATTACAAGTAAATTCGATAAATGCTGAAACTTTTACTTACCCCTAAACAATAAGAGCCAAAGGTGACTATGATAGCATTTGCATCCTCAACCATTTGATCTGTGTAGCCTCTCTGGCGAGTCAATTGTTTCACCCATTGTTTTACAATCTACAACAGAATAGTGAGTTAGTGACTGCTCATTACAACTTCTTTCTCTACACTTCCATGAATGGTCGCACTATGAGAATCCAACACTATTAGTTGGACATTTCAGAAATATGAGATGAGTTCAATATGCAAATGGTAGGACAATAGAAAAAGTGATTATTGCAAGGAGCTAATACCAAATTGTTGAAGTAATAAATGAGGTTCAATTACCTCATCAAGTCGCCGCAGTACTTCTTCTCTCCTTGCCGTCTCTTCCTTGCTCTCGTACAATTCTGATTCCCTCAAAAACTAACCCATCACCATAAAATCCAAAAATCAATATAAATTCATGATCAATTGAAATCAACTCAAACAAGAATAGAACAAAATTGAACTACCTTTTCTAGTTCTGCATTTCTTTGAAGATCTGCCTCAGTGGGTCCAGCAAGAGATAATGGCTTTGTCACGCCATATTGCTTTGGTGATGGTGCAGCAGACCCACTTAAGCTCTCTGAACTCACCATCACACTGACAAGAAAAGGAAAACCCAAACCAAAAAGACTACCACTCGAGTTACCAAAATTCAGAACTTTTCAATGTAGAACCAGAACAATCTAATGAAAAAGGGGAGAACTTTTCAACTCTGTATCCAAAAGGACAAAACCCCACACAGTAAAAAGGACCAGAATTCAATTAGCACAAAACCTTCCAATCCTCACAGATCATTGACAATGGAGAATTCATCAACTTTGGAGGTATAAAACTCGAAAGAGAAAAACCCCATAGCAGAAAAATACCAGTCTAGTTACCCAGAATTCAGATTAGCATAAAAGCTGCTACTAAACTTCACAGATCATTCAACCAACAAAACTCCAAACCCAGCAAAAAGGGAAGATTTTTCAACTATATATGAACAAAAACTGAAAAAAGAACAAACCCCACAACAAAAAAAGGACTAATTCAGTTACCAGAATTCAAATTAGAGCTAAACTTACAGACCACTGAACCAAATGAAATGCTGAGCCAGAAAAAATGGAAAGAAAAAAGTGAAAAATGTTCAATTCAGTATGAAGATTGAAGCCCCAAACTTGAATTAGAGAGAGAAAAGTAGATCCAGTGAACAAATTGGGGGATTTTTGCCGATGGTTTAGGCGAAGAGCCAGACGCTGGGTTTAGCAATTTACCAGTCAAATTAAGTCGATCAAGTTCTTTTTTTTTTTTTTCGAAAATCTTAATGATTAAGTTGGTGGATAATTTGAATTTTAAATTTTATCATCGGGATTTACACCACATGGCGTATAAGGGGCAATTCTGTCTCTGTCTCTGCTGTTGGCGGGCAGATGTATAATGTACTACTTCGATCCAGCAACTTCTTAATAATATTTGTTTAGAATTTTAATGACTCAGTTAGTTAGTTATATGAATTTTCATCTTTTTAAATTTTAGTTTAGTTGGTTGGATAGTTGAACTTTAGTTTTATTGATGGAGGAATCAATTTTCGACTTAGAATTTTATATCTTGTTCGGATGGTTGTTATCTATTGGATTGAATTGTATCCTTAATTTAAATACAATGTTTGTTTTGATTGCTAATTAAATTTTATCGTATTATAATGTTTGAATCTAACATTAGATAATACCAAAAGTCTCATTGAACTTAACGATCAATATGGCACGATCACATCC
This sequence comes from Solanum clarkiae, assembly GCA_011800125.2. NCBI lineage: Eukaryota > Viridiplantae > Streptophyta > Magnoliopsida > Solanales > Solanaceae > Solanum > Solanum clarkiae. Next base: position 21,713,467 of record JAABOM020000012.1, on the reverse strand, counting down.
TTTCATTAATATTTTCTTCTCATGCTATATCACTTATCATTTAATAAACATCTTTTCTCATTTATCTTTTTTTAAAAAAATATTAGCTGTGTCTGGCTCTCTATTTTTTTATATGGTTTTTAATTAAAATTGTTTATGTATGACATTATAAAATGATAATGAATAATACAATCTATTTAAATATCGTACTCATTATAATTTATACCTATATTTATTTATATCTATATATCTATACTAAATTAAAAGTGTGAAAGACCATTAGAAATATTGATTGAACTTTTTGCCCTTTTGTGCTTTCGATAAAATCGACTTTTCACTAATTTTCTTTTAAATTATTATTTATTTATATTTATAATGTTGATTTGTAAAATATAGGGAAAGAAGTGATAACAAATAAGGTGTTCTAACCGTGGAAAGACTCTTAAATCTTCCTTTTATTTGATAGACTTCTACTTCTTCCTTATTTGAATCAAGAAACCTTGCTGTCGCTAAGGAAAATCCTAATTTATTGTGGGTTCTAATTAGTGACGGAATTTCTATATATAGGATCTTTATAAATAAATAGAAATCAAAAGTTGAAAAGTATTATATTGCTATTTTACATATTATTTGTCGCATTTTCCTTTTGATTTTTTTTATCTCTATACATCTCACATTGTTTAATTTTTTTCATATTGTCGTATTTTGTATTTATCTATCTAAATCATTTATTTTCTAATAACGTGATTTTATTTTGTTTTGCAGCTCACGACGTAATTCATGAACTCTATCTTTTCGAAAAATATAGAAAAAAGGTTTAACAGTAACAATTGATGATTTGTGTTGTTAGTGATTAATGCATTCATTTTTACATTAAATTTGAATATAAATCAAAAGATGTCAAAAAATAAGAGTAAGAAATAATCAAAGAAGAACGAAGAAAAATATTTCAAATATAAAATGCATTTAGCAAATATAAAATACTTAATAAAGCCAACACACTAACTAAATATGAAACGCACCTTGAAGCAAAAAGTTAAAGGAATTAAACCTTAGATGCTAGAGGCACCTAAATAAAGTGAGGCACATTTGATGAACAAATTAAGACACATAAATGAAGTGTGAGACACACTTCAAAGAACAAAAAGCACACTCACCAACCAATAAATTGAAGGAGTTGACAACCTTGTGCATGAACATGACAAGAGAAATTTGTCACTACAATTCTTTGGAGAGGTAACCTCTATTAGGTAGGTCTGGTTCGACAAGCTCAATTCACAAGGTAAAATTTTTATTTTCGAAGGTAAAGAATTTTAAATTTGAAACCTTCAACAAAAAAAGTTCCAAATCCAAATCATTAGACCATCTCCCCAAATGTGTTATATATGTGTAATCATGCATTCAACATAAAAAAAAATGTCATTACATTATAATCTACTCTATCTATTCTAAGTTTAATATTTCAAATCTAAAATTTCGATGGTTGAAAACTATACGAAAAATACTATAAGTTGCAATCCTTTTCATATTGATATGTTAAAAAAAATATATCTTAAAATGTTGGTCAAAATTCATATAGTTTTAATCTCGATAAGTAAAATAGTTACAAGTGAATGAAGGTATTTAATCATAATTTTTTTGGTTAAAATCGTAATTTTTTTAATTTTATTTTATAAAGTTAAACTTTAAAAACATGTTTGACCATAAAAAATCATAATTTAACTAGAAGTTAAATTCAAGATTTTCAAAAATTAAAAAATAACAAAAAAATATTTTCACCTTTTAAAAAACTCTAAACTACTTGTAAACAACTTCAATTTATGTTTATGGCGAAATATGACTCTAATTTTTAAATACTTTTTTTTCACTTTTAAAGTGCGAACTTTTCTTTTCGAATTTTACAATGAAACACAGCGAAACACGCCTAAGTTGCATATGTTATTTTTTAGTAATTAAATGTATAATTATTCTCTACATATAAAAAAAAATTAAAAATACTTTTGAACTTGACACAAGTTACTAGTTTCATTCTCAAATTATTGACAGTCTTAAAAAACTTCTTTACTTGACTAATTAAATTAAAATATATTCACGAACTATCACAAGTATTAAAAATACTCTTTTAACTTGGTAAGAGTTTAAGGGTGTATTTCACTTCGATTATAACATCAAGAGTGTATTTAAGTTTTAATAATCAAGTAGAAAACTGTTTTTAACGCTATCAATAGCTTGAAAATGAAATTTATAATTCATACCAAGTTTAGTGATGTTTTTAATATTTTTTAAATAAATAATAATAATAAATTGAAATGATATGATAAATGCCACCCGCCTCTGTTTTCACACTTTCTGTGGATAAAAAATTCAATTTTTTTCACTTTTCCCTTTGAAAATTCGGTCTTTTTTTCTTCTGCTCCTTTGATTCGTGTGAAAGAACAATCTCCAATTCACGTGTTGTACTGCCACGCTTGTTTGTTTTTCTTACTATACAATATTCCAGTTTCTTCCCTCACAAAGAACCAAAAAATACAAATCTCCCTATTCTTGTGTTGACTCAAATCCAACATATATATGTATTTGTTTGTATTTTAAGATACCCCTTTTGAATATTCATTGAAAAAGATTGATCTTTTGTGTATTTGGTGAAGATGGGTACTGAGAATAATTATCAGATGAAGGTGGTGAAAGGGGATTATGGTTATGTTCTTGAAGATGTTCCTCATTTGACTGATTACATCCCTGATCTTCCTGTATGGTTCTTGTACCTCTTCTTTTTGCTGCTACTTATGTGTTTTGGATGTTTGTTGTATCTAGGAATCTGTGGTTGTTTGATTTTCTCATTTTGGTAATGTTAATTGAGTGGATTTGTTTAGTTATTTCATCATATGCTGTTTTTACTTCAATTGATCCTAAAAATGTTGAAAGAAATGTGAAAAAAAGCTCATGGGGATATGCATCTGGATGTGTGGTAAGCACATATCATGAGTTTGCTGTTGAAAGGAGTATAGTGTTTAAGTGGAGGAGAGTAAGTTATCTTTTTGATGTTTTATGTTTTCGACTAATTACACGCGATCCCTGCCACAAGCAATAAGTAACAGCTAACTCCGTCCTAGCTTTCCACCAATGCTAGGACAGATGGAAAAAAAAACCACTTCATGCTTTTGTCTTTTTTGAGGTTTGAATCTGAGATCTTATATGATTCTCAACCTACTTCGTTGATAGGCTGTTATCATGTGAAGCTGGAAAAATGGATTTCTTGTTAAATGTACAGTGTGTCATTTTCTTTCCCATTTCGAATAACAGCTAAGAATATGTTCATGTTGTGGTAATACTAATATTGAAAGTTAATTTGTGAAAAATATTGATAACTTCATGCATCTTGCACTTGGAGAGCTGGTTGCAGAAGTATGTGATATATAACATACACATGATATGTCATACTTAGTTTCTATTGGTTTTTACTACTTGAAGTTCTTGAAGAAGTGATAATTGGGGAGATTTTCTACACAATTGCTGTGGGACAATATCAATATGAAAAGGATAAAAGGCAAAATAAGTTTATGAAAATTGAACATAGTTTTGTGCTTTGAGGTTTTAAGTAGTCTGCAAAAGGAAGGAGTTCATAGCTTTCTCGATGAGGGGACATCCTGACTTGTTGGAGGATGATTAGTTGTATGAACTAGCATTTATGCAAAAGATGCTTTTGGGTATGGTGTCTACAATTTGGCATTCAGCACAGCTGCTAGATGCTATCTAATCTTTTGTTTTGTGTCTGTAACAAGAGGCATCAAGTCTGTCTCAAAAAAAAAAGAAGAAAACAAAAAGAGACATCAGGTGTGAATATTCATTAGCTTTTGTTGTGTTATAAGCAGTTGTTAATGGAGAAATGTTATATGTGTGAACTTTAATTCATTTATGAAACACTTTCATGATGGTTGCATTTTCGTTTTGAACACAAGTGTTAAGTTCAGGTTTTGTTGGACTGACTAGTATTCATACGCCCTTCCGTTCACAAAATAATCTTTAAAGAATCATATCCTTTCCATCTCTCTCCTTTGTTTTGTTTCCTATTCTCAATTCAATCACATGGTTGGAGAAGCTCATTCGATCTGTATGTTGTTGTTGGAAAGGAGCCATTTTGTCATCACTTTAAATATCTTGGATGGTGGCATGCGACCTTTTGTGACATACTGTTCCTAATTTCTCATGTTCTACCCTTTTTTTTAAGTGTTTCAAATAGATGGTTCAGTTTTGGCTCTTTTTGGTACTATTCCATAATGCCAACCTTTATGTCTGTTGTGCTGGATGCTGATATTTACTAATTGAACTTCTTTTACATCTTGTTGCTTGACGGCAGACTTATGACAATCCATTGCGGTCCAATCCTGCATATTCAGTTGTGAAGTGAGTCAATCACCAAAAATTCTTCTGTTATGCTTCAAGCTGCTGCAGCAGTTACTTTTCTGTTAATTATTTGTGCACTTCATCGATAACAAGTTATGACCTTTCATTGTGGTTTCAGGCAGTACTTTGTTGACATGGATGATACTGTCCCACAAAAGGTGAGTCCTCCTTTTTAACTTGTTTCATGGGTCTAAAAGTCTCTGAAAAGAAGAAAGTGTTATACCTATCTGCATTCCAATGTTTGATGAATTACTATGACAAATTACATTTGATTACATAAGAGTCTTGAAAAATTTGGGCTTAGGATTCTTTATTTTGCTAGGAGTGCAGGTGATCCATAGAATGTACTAATAGGAATAACTTGAAAGCTAGAGTAGAGGAACATTACACTTCAATCTAGGTTTTGGAAAAGTCAATATCCATATTTTGTTGAATTTGACATATCTAGTGGTTCTGCATAACATATGAGGAAATTGAGTCTAAGCATTGAAATGGAAGCTTAAAGGATAAATAAAACCAAGGTATATTTCAAAAATTTGAGAATTTACTCCATTATATAGATGAAAGGCATGCTGATATGATTAAGATAGGTGTCTATTAAATCTGTATTCTGTGTGTAAAAGGAGTATTATGGTAAATAGAGAGCAGCAGATGGAATTCCTAGAAAAGATAGGAGATTTGTAGTTTCCATGTTAGTGATAGATGCTGATCTCTTGAAATCTGGACCATCTTGGTACCTTTATTATTTAAATCTTACCTTATTAAAATAAGTACATGCTCTGACTCTTCGGAATTTACAGCCGATCATTCAGCTGGCATATCGCATTCATGTTCCCGTTTGACTGCCGCTCGGGGATGTAGTTGTAGATAGGTTAGTCTTAGTGGGTCGTTGGCTCCACCTGTTATCTCCTTCTATGACATGCTACTGTTGTCGCCATATTCCACATGTTACTTAGTCGTCTCTGCCTCGCTGCAGGTCAGCACCTCTAAAAGAAATGGTATTACATGCGAAACCTCTGGCAGATAGCCAATGGCCCAAAGAAACGAAAGAATAGGTTACATTTTTCACATGATCTCCTCTTGTAGATAGACCAACCTAAAAGAAGTACTTTGCACTCCTTTTCATTGGTTTAATCTTTTCAGTAGTTTCCAAGATGATATCGCAGTGAAGAAGCGTGAAAATGTATTTCCTTATTATGGAATGTGCCCCTTTGTAATCTTTATATTCCTATGCTAGCTTGTCTTTCCATCTAGGTACCAGAGAAACTTGTATTCCTCCTCCTTCTCATTGAAGTAATGTTTAAGTCTCTTTCCAGGTTGTTGTTCACAAGGACAGTCCAAGAGGGGTGCATTTCCGGCGTGCTGGTCCCCGTCAGAAGGTATGTACCATGTACTTTCCTCTGGGAAGGGCAAATCTCCTCCTTTTATTTCATCAATCAGTAAAAGTATGAACCTAAAAGATTTTGACTGAGAAGCGTGCTTCTGTGTTGCTCAGGTGTATTTCAGTTCGGATGATGTTCGTGCTTGTATTGTAACTTGTGGTGGTTTGTGCCCAGGGCTAAACACAGTGATCAGAGAGATTGTACATAGCCTTGATTATATGTATGGGGTCAGCAAAGTCTTTGGTATTGATGTAAGTTGTTTGAACTTCAACTTCATGCTTGTTTAGGTATTCTGTCTCATATGGGAAGTGATTGATGAATGCACAGTTTGTTGCAATGGGATGCAGTTGCTATTTGTCCGTACTTGTTGATGAACAATGGCTTCTGTACAGTCATGTGCCTATGTTATTTCATTACTTATCACAGTTGTTAAAGTTGTTAAAGCTGGCTGCTCAAATATCTTTTTTTTTTCTGCAAACATTTTTGGCGTTAGATCAGTTATTAAATTCAGCAGGTAAAAGACTTTGTAGAACTAGATCATGTTGCAGAGTCCCCCTAGATGATCTGCATCACGTGCTCAAAGAACTTGAGCATTTCTTTAGTCAAAATATTAGTGCAATTTGTTTCTCATACTATTAGCTGAATACTTCGATAGTACACAAAGAAATTCATGGATTCCCAAATGAAAAAGAACGAAGGGTGAATTATGGTGACTGTATTAAAACATTGAGATATAATGACTTCTGTATTCATGTTCAATCCACTAACCATAGAATCCAGAGTAGTCAGAGGCCAATTCTGAAGTTTGCATTCTAAAGTTGTAATCTTTGTTAAGTTTCTATAGTACCAGTTTGCTTCAATTCTGAATAGAATACCTATAGGGAGGTGGGGCTGAGACGGAGGTCTCTAGTGATAATTTTGATAAAAAAATCTTGAACCTTATTGATTCATAGACAATGCTTAGAGAAACTTAAGGCATAACTCAAATTGCTTAGACCTTGAGTCTAACTCAACCACAAATTAGCATCTGGTACAAGGACACTAGTTTGCTATATGTGGCAAAAGTTTAGATAGTAACACAGATTTTTGCTGTTTTGTTTTTGAACCATTTTTGGCAATTAAATATAAATGTTTGACAATTGGAGATTGACATGGCCTCGTGTGTGTTTACTCTTTTATTCTGTTTTCACATCTTCCTCTTGGCAAAGTTTTATATTGCACTTCATTGGCAGCTGATACTGTAATTCTTTTTCAAAAGGGAGGCTACAGGGGATTCTATTCAAAAAATATCATCAATTTGACACCAAAGAAGGTTAATGATATTCATAAACGTGGTGGTACAATTCTTGGATCATCACGGGGAGGCCATGATACCACAAAGATTGTTGACAGCATACAGGACCGTGGAATTAATCAGGTACTGCGAGATTGTCCATAAACGAGGTTTATTTTATTTTATTTTTTGTTTGTGATAAGTTGCCCATAAATAGGTGTGGGAAATGGTAGAATACATTTCCACTTTCATCCCTCATTGTTCAAACTATGATTTTCTGAACCTTCTGCAAAAGCTGCTTATTAATGAAGAGGGAACTATACTGGTCCTGAAATCTTCCTTAGGGGCAAAGAAAGTTGAGCTTGTGTGAGCGTGCATGTATATTCATGCAAAATTCTTATCTGGAAAAGAAGCTAAACGGAGAAAAGGGCTTTAGGGATAGAATTTTAGCTTTGTCACAAACAATATGATATTTAGGGTGAAATTGCTGTTAATCTCCAGAAGTCAGTGTCCTCTGAGGCAAACGTTCTATCTCATTTCAAAAATATCTTAAGAGTGTGGTGTTGTCAGTCAATAAATCTCCACCGGCTATTACTTATGTTTTTACTGGTCCAGGTTTATATAATCGGTGGTGATGGAACTCAGAAAGGAGCTGCTGTGATATATGAGGTATGTTATTTCCTGGAAATCCCAGTTTCAAGATTTCAAAGATGCCAGCTCAAGTATGTTCATTTTGAGGGCAACAAGGTGCTCATTGATTTTTATTATCTTGCTGAGCTTTTTAGCACTCTGCTCTGAAGTTTTGAAACCAATTCTTTTATTAGGTTGTTGAGGTGATATAATCATTTAACAGTCTCTTAAATTATGTTATCTGTGACAGTCTGTATTATACGTTGACATCATCTCGATACGCCTTTTGCTTGCATCCATGAAGTTTGTGGATAGTAGATATTTACCTATATAATTGGATTTAGCAGACTTTGATGGCCTTTTGCATATCGACCTAATAGTTTCCAGGGGTTTGCTATTCTCTTGAAATTTTCATGTGGTTCGGTATGATTTTCAAAGATCAGGTTGCAAGGTGCTTTTTGATCATTTTTTGCCAGAAGCAGCCATTTTTATATGCTTTACCTCTTGTATCTGATTTTGACTGATGATGTTGTCCTTGCTTTGGGTATTTTCAATACTTCAGTTGGTGAAAGAGTAGTTATCTTCTGGTAAGCTTATTAAAGCAACCCTGCTGCCATTTTGCAGGAAATTAGGCGGCGTGGTCTCAAAGTAATTGTCGCTGGGATCCCAAAGACAATTGATAATGATATCCCTGTAATTCTCTTCTCTTCAATACCAATTGATTTTTTTCCTTTTTTCTTTCCATTTAATTAGCAGTTTAATAATCCCAGGTAATCCGGTTTGATGTTTCCTGCAAATGAGAAACATAAATGTATTCCGCAGCACATTACTCGTTATGATTCCTCCAAAAGCCTCAGTTTTGATAGTACCATCTCCTATCTGATTGAGCCAAATTGAGCTCTTCATTTACCCCTGCTGTTCTGTTAAAATAGAACTTTTTCTGTTTTCAGGTTATCGACAAGTCATTTGGTTTTGATACTGCTGTAGAGGAGGCTCAACGTGCCATAAATGCAGCTCATGTTGAAGCTGAAAGTGCCGAGAATGGTATTGGTGTGGTGAAGCTAATGGGGCGCTATAGTGGTATTGTGCACGTTGGCCTTGAAATCTTATTCCCCATAGCGAATAGGCTAGTTATGACAAGCTTATGGAGAGCATTTGTTTTCCTTCTCTGCTGCATAACATCTCTTGCACAGTGTTGGTTAATTTTGCTCTTAAAATATCATCACTTCTGAGTTAGTAGGTGCAAACTAGATAATGGTAATAAATAATAAGGTCTGCTTATCTAAGCTGTAGGACAATCATTTTGACATGGAGAATAGCTTATAATATTTGCAGTGAACTCAGTAACGATGCCCTGTAACATCATTTTTCCACTGCTAATCTTTTTACAAATTTGCCTGGCTTAGTTCAAATATCTGGAAATTTTGTTGCAGGATTTATCGCAATGTATGCCACTCTGGCAAGCAGAGATGTTGATCTCTGTTTAATTCCAGAGTCACCCTTCTATCTTGAAGGAGATGGTGGACTCTTTGAATACGTTGAAAAACGACTCAAAGAAAATGGGCACATGGTTATTGTGATAGCCGAAGGAGCAGGGCAAGAACTTCTTGCAGAAGAGAATGCGCATGCGAAAAATGAACAAGATGCTTCAGGGAACAAACTTCTCCAAGATGTTGGTTTGTGGATTTCCCAGAAAATCAGGGTAATAGTTATAACTCATGGAGTTCTCCCTTAAAAATCTTGTTAAACCCAGAAATATCTGTTTGTTTGTCTGTCTGTAAGTGTGTCTCCACTTCTGCGTGCAGATTAGTGTTAAACTAAATCCAATTAATGGATTACGACATTCAACTTCTATCCTATTTCTAGAAACTAGAAAGACGGGAAGTATTCACCTAAGAAGGATTTAATTTAAATAAGAAAGATGAAAGAACTTGTACCACATTATTACTCGTACCAAATAATAACCTCAATATCACTAATGGTCATATGCTGCTAATGAAGACATTGTTATGGTAAGAAAATAGCTAAGGCATTATAGTACTATGTTGATATAGTTACTTTGTTACATATTTAAATGTACTTGTTTATAGATATCTGTTCTTGATTGTGTTGCTGTTATCTACTTATCCATCAAAACTAAGTTGTGTCGGTGTAACTGATGTAAAGTGGCTGGAACTACAAATATTTGTTGAACATTCTTCTTTATGGTATAACTAATTACAACGATGAAAGAATTTCCAACATCTGGGTTCAAAGCACCTCGATGAGCAACCTGCAGAAGTCTTACATTTCTAAATGTCAGTATTAAGACATTACCTCTGGCGAGAACTGTTAAACATGGTGTGTACTATTTCTTAGAGTCCATGGAAAAGTCATGGTTGAGTTGAGTTAGAGAGGATCTATTTTGTCTTGCAGTCTGTTATACTCACCATTTCCATCAATCTCGGATGGAGCCAAAGATTGACTATTTTTTGGCCTTGGAGTATGATGGAATAAAGCAAAATGGCT
>JAABOM020000012.1:21691445-21703191 GCA_011800125.2 Solanum clarkiae | reverse complement strand
CATCCGACCCCCCCTCACCCCGCAATGAGCGGGAGCCTTTTGAGGCACTGGGGTATGTTGTTGTTGTTGTTGTTGTAGTCCGTTATATTCACCACTTCGGTTTCTTGTAGGGTCATTTTGCTAAAAACACCAAGATGCCCGTTACTCTTAAATATATAGGTAAGAAATTTTAACCAGCTTATTAGTGGATTGTTGTGAAATATGTCAAGCTAATTGATTTTTTTTTTCAGATCCGACTTACATGATTCGTGCTATTCCAAGTAATGCCTCCGATAATGTATATTGCACTCTTCTTGCTCAAAGTTGTGTTCATGGAGCAATGGCAGGCTACACAGGTTTCACCTCAGGACTTGTCAATGGTCGCCAGACTTATATTCCATTCTATGTGAGTAGTTCTGCATTGACTTATATTCCTTTCAATAATTCTGCATCGACTTGTCTTTCCAATGGAGATGATCTCGAGAATTTCTGTACTTGTACCTCTCAAAGTTCAAACTTGGGCCCTGGCTGTTTTTGATAACAATTACTTTGTCCAAACTCCAGAGCTTTTGCATGCACATACGATATTAGTTACTAATACACATCCCGTATTAACTTATTCATTCAAAGATCCTCTTTTTGCACGAGAAAAAAGTACCCAGGCAGAAGACACATGAGATTTGATAAAAGACAAAAATGTCACCGGTTTTTCATATCATTTGACTGCCTCGAGACAGTTAGGTATCGGCTCTTCTCCAAGCACATCTGCACATGCGAAGGCACACCTCATTAGTTACAAGTGCCTTTTAGAATATCGTGCTGGCTTTTATGAGCTTTTCTTTTTCAGGTTCTGGTTCAAGTGGGAACTCTCATTTTAGGTCAAGGGTGCAACTATTTCTTAAATTCTTTCAATCTTCTAGTTCATGATCAGTTCTCCAGTCATATGCATCTGGACTCGTCGTTTAGTTCTTCTCAAGCTTTCCTCGTTCCAGGAGAGACTTTCAACATGTGAACCCAGTCATTGGATAATATTGTTCTAATTTTTATAAACGGTGCATTCTATGATGTTAAATGAGAGCATCTCCACATGTATATTGGTGTTATTGAATTCCTAAGTGTCTGCGTAGGTGCATGTCCTTTTATCAGAAGGTTAGAGGTTGCTTTACTCTTTTTTCGAGTTCAAGGAGAAAATGCATCTTGAATTTTCTAATTTCACTTGGCATAATCGATATCAATAGTAGCCTATTGTCATCACATCTGAATACCAAAGCTGTCATTGCGATGGTTTATACCACAGTTTACAAGTCCAAGCTTATTCTATTTTACCACCTCCTTTCATCACCATCTTTGTCAAGCTTCTTATTTGCTATAAAGGTTATAGCCATTGAATTCTTCTCCGTGGATGCACAATCGTATATGTTTTTAATAACATTTTTGTTTGCAGCGTATTATCGAGAAACAAAATAAGGTGGTTATAACTGACAGGATGTGGGCACGTCTTCTTTCATCAACCAATCAGCCAAGCTTTTTGCGCTCGAAAGACATTGAAGAGATTAAATCTGAGGAGCAGCCGCAAACTCAACTGTTGGATGGGGATAACAATATACATGAGAACTCAGGCTGCTGATACAGAAATTATGCACTAGACACTCTGAATAACTCTGTTCTGATCATTTGCCCTGTGCAGTGGTTCTCTTGTTGTCTTTCAAGCTTTGATGCTTACCATTGTGCCTTTTAAAAGAGTCCTAGGAACTTATTTTGTTGAAGGTTGGAGTCCTAATTTCTGGGAGTGAAATTAGACATCTTTTATAAATATTTTGTAATAAATTGAAATAGTGAGAATTGCTAAGCACATAAATGATACTGTGTTTGGCTGGATGGTCTTTTGAGTTTTAAAGTAGTCCAAGATTTTGGCAGAAATCAACACTAGAGGCAGAATTTTTCACCAATTTCTCCTTTTGGGGGCATGTGAGTGGGACATTGTAATCTTTCTTTTGAGTTACACCCACTTGGACTAGACTAGACTCACTTAGGTGATAACAACAATATATCGAGTGTAATCTTATTAAAGTTCAGAGAGGATGGTGTGTAACCACTCATATCTCGTGAAGACATGTTTGTGGAAGACCCTTGGATGTAGTAAAACAATACAAAGCAAGAAAAAAGAGCTTTCTTATTGAAGCGTAAATTTTAATTTCTTTTGACAATACAATAACAACATATTCAGTGAAATTTTACATTTAGGGTCTAGAGGGTAGAATGGTCTTCACATTTGGGGTCTAGAGGGTAGAATGCACGCAGTGCTTACCATTACCTCATAGAGGTAGAAAGACTGTTTCTCGGGAACCCTCATTTCAAAAATACACAAGTAAAATAAATTAGATATGGGAAAAAGGAAAGGAAAAGAAAAAAAATTCAGAAAGAACGATTAATAATTGAAAAATACATGATAGTATGTAAATACGATAAAATTAACATATATATAATGAGACGTAAATAAGGGAAATAGCTCTTCTTATTGAGACACAATCTTTTTCCCTTTCAATTTCTCTTGCGATTGATCTTTTCAAGCAAATTAGAAGTATTAAGAGGAAATGCTAGACCAGTCTTAAATGTTAAGTTATTGCAAACATTGGATCAATGTTTAATGTTTAATGTGATGTTTGTAAGATAGTGAAATATTTGATGAGTAGAGTTATTCGGTACTTGTGCTAGTGGGAGGTACCAAGTATCTTCACGAATTAGTTGACTCGATTTTTATGGTTGTAAAACAAATTGAGAAATATATGAGTTAGAAAAGAATGGGAAAATGACTTAGTAGCTACAAAACAAACAGATTATTGGTGAAGTAATTCTTCTCATTTTCAGGCAACACAGGTAAACATTCATACAAAGTGATTACATGATAATTTTTTTTCATTACAGCTCTGAAGTAATTCCTCTAGTTTTACATGACAATGTTTAATCCTATCTGATAGAGTATATCAAAAGGCTTCTTGAAAAATATGAAAAAAATGTAGTATGATTGGAATTTGCAAGAAGATGTATCCATTAACCCCGATAAACACCAGAAGGATCTGCATTTTGCACAACCCAAGGATGTTCGAGTAACTTCTTCAGGGGCAGACGTTGCGAAGAATCCTTGACTAGCATCTGCTATTCCACATAATATTAGTCTGGCTGTATAGTAGCCTATCTGAAAAGTAGCTGAATAATTTTGAAATTAACCTGAGTAATAAGATCCTTTGCAGCTGATGAGACTACTGGTCTGGAAGGAAATTTGAGATCCACTTGTATAATCCTGTGAACATCATCATAAACCAGGATATTTAGTGGCGCTTGGACATGATTTGGTTGAGATTTAAGAAAATTTAACATTTGAAGTTGAAAAAAATAATTTATAAGTTAAAAGTTGTGTTCAGACATGAAAATAGAGTACTTGACAAACTCCTAGAGCATGTTTTTTAAACATCAAATTCTATATTTCAAGTTTAAAGTTGAAATAATCGCCCAACTTGGTAAACACACACTTACGTGATGTAATCCCCTTCAATTATTCAAGGCCAAAAAGGCTCCTCAGTCCTCAAGGTTCTTTTATTTTATTTTTTTTAGTACTGCTTGTTTTGAGATTTTATCTTTTTACTTTTTCGGTTTCATATTCCTCGTAAAGGGCAACTCTATATAGTTTCCATATGTTCAGAAAGTTTACCTTCTATATGTGTCTGAATGTTCCTTTGCTTCAAATGGAGGCACCCCATAGAGGAATTCATAGCAGAGAATACCAAGGCTCCAAATGTCCACATTTGCATCATGCTCCACACTTTCCACTGCAATATTCAACAATCAATCATCACATTTATGTGTAATTCAGTTAGGCCTTTGCTTTTATAAAATCAAGCAGGCCATGTGAAGGTAAGCACAGATGACTTGGAGAAAAGTTATTCGCGTCAAGCCATAAGAACATTAAGTCACATAAGGTACAATGTTGCCTACCCATCTCAGGTGGCAAATAGTCTAGAGTGCCACACATTGTGCGTCTGCGATTGAAGGTGTGTACCGACCAACCAAAGTCTGCAATTTTAAGTTCACCCTAAAAGTAGAAAGCCACAGTTCACAACTCTGTCCCATTTCACAGCAGCAAAGCAAAGCATAAACTCCAGTAAAATGCAAAATGAGTACCTGTGCACCAACCAGAAGGTTCTCTGGCTTAATATCTCTATGTATCACATGCTTCCCATGACAGTAGATGAGCGCTCGCGCCAATGATGCAACATACTGTTCCACAAACATAACAATACGAATACGTAAAACTTTTGATCAATTTAATAAATAGTAGGTAAAAATTAAGAGCATATAAAAGGACATAACATGTTAAAGATTCATATAATTTTAGTTGCTCAGACTCTAGGCTACCTAACCACAAACATGACAATACAAATACATAAAACTTTTGATCAATTTAATAATGGTAGGTAAATTAGAGAGCATATTAAAATGACATAACATGTTAAAGATCCATTTAATTTTAGTTGCTCAGACTCTAGGCTACCTAAAAGGGGACCAAAAAGGAAAAAAGAAAGAAGAGAAAATGAACTTCCAATAGTTTAAAAAGGGAAAGAATAACAGTAAATCCCAAGGTTCAACAGTAATGATAGGGCAGAGTCTAACAGTGTGATAGGAACTCACAGTTGCAGCACGCCTTTCACTAAAATATTTGCATTTTTGCAGCTCCTTGTAGAGTTCACCCTTGGCAGCATATTCCAGAATCAAATAAACCCGTTTCTGCAATAATAATGCAATAATCAGATAATCAGTCTCTTGTAAATTCTTCTCATGCCACAAATTGAACAAGTAAATCATTAGATTGTAGAAATCTACCTGATCATAAAAGTAACCATACAGTCTAAGGATATTTGGATGCCGAAGATGGCTTTGTATTTCTACCTCACGACGAAGCTGATGCTCAACTTGGGACTGTTTCAGTTGACTCTTGAAAAGCACTTTTAGGGCAACAATATGATTGCTCTGTTTACATTAAACAACTAAGATCACTGTCGACATTATCATTTGTAATATGAATTGTATATTTAGATAAAGAAGAATGACAGAAGAAGGGATCTTGTGAGGATAAGGAAAGGATTTGATCAATGAGATAAGATCTTTCTAAAATCCAAATGGGCTAAGAACTTTCTAAAATAAGAATAGTTCTTCTGACACAACACCACAATTTGAATGAAAATAAATGTTATACAGCTTCTTTCCGTTATACCAAAATGCTTTGATTTCCATGAAGTACAAAAAATGAGGATCAATTCCCAACAATTTCCCATCAAACAATGTCAGAGAAGATGAATAGCATGTCTGAGATTACCAAACCAGCGAAGCAGTTATAACTAGAACTAATAATTATTCACTAACCCTTTTCTCCCTAGCTAAATATACATGACCAAATTTTCCTCTTCCAAGAGGCTTTCCGATGTCAAAATCATTGAGAGTCCATCTCTTTTTATCCACCACTGCACCCTCAGAATCAGAGGAACCCTACAAAAATTGAAATCCTAAATCAATCCAGTTTACAAAAGGGAAATTTATGTAAAATAAAAGAACATACATTTCCATTGTATAAACTTAAAAGCATAAATCAACAACAACTGTGGATACGGAGTCCCTTTCTAACTCGCTACCCTCCCAAAACCCAACTAGTGGAATTTCATAGGGTATGTTGTCATTGTTGTAAACTCAAAGCATAAAAAACCTTAGCATTTCGTAACGGAAAACTAAAAAACAAAGCTTAACAAAGTCAACCAGTCCATAAATTTGTCGATTTGTTCAACAGCATACCAAAAATTTCCATGAGAAAATCCTAGTTTACAGCCCTTAATCCTTTTTAATTGCTCACTTAACTGTCGATCCACCCCAAAATTGCCCATTTCTCTTTCGAATACCTATCAATTAAGGATAAAAAAAAAGGTACAAAAAAACTCTTTACAAAAACTATGATTTGACAAAATCTTCAAGCTCATAGCAACATGTAAATCAAAAAAATTAGAGAACGCATATAACTCAATAAGTTAAAATTCCTCAAAAACCCTAAGCTCGCGAGAAAACAAAATTGACATGTTTGTTCTTCTATTCATCTAATTAGGTCAGAAAAATTGTTACCTTCTGCTGTTGCTGCGGCTGAGTCTCCGGTGCAATGGTCATATTGCTCTTTCGCCGGTATATGATGCCCTAGATAGAGAGAGAAAGAAGAGAGAGAAATGGCTGAAGCAGAGGAGCAATTTGGGACTCGTTAAAAATGTCTAAGTTTTTGAATAGAAGGAGAGAGATCCCTGTAACGGTCATATTTTCTTTGTGCCAACATGACATGTGGGCAAATTGCTATGAGGAATTTTTATTTATTTTTTGTAAAATAGACCTACAACAACAACATACCCCAGTGCCTCAAAAGGCTCCCGCTCATTGCGGGGTGAGGGGGGTCGGATGTATGCAGCCTAACCCCTATGTTTAAAAACATAAAGCGACTGTTTCCAGAATTGTAAACCTAACGTAAAATTATTTATTCTTAATAGATTCAATTAAATTAGTTATTTTCTTACCCTATTTTCTCCAACATCACATTTTTGTATCCATAATTTTCGTTTGTTTGGATGGTTGCTATCCGTTGTATTGTATTGTATTGTATTGTATGGTTAGTTTAAGTACAATATTTGTTTTGATTGTTACTTAAATTTCATTATATTGTATCGTTTAATTCCATCATTAGGTAACGACGCAAAAGACCCATTTTATGTAACGACTGATTTGGTGTAGTTGTATCGTTACTTTAATATCTTCTCCTCATTATTTATTTTATTTATTTATTTATTTAATAATTTCACTTTATAATTTACCCTATCTTTTCATGGAATCTATCACATGCCCTTCAATTTCTTGTAGGTTTATCATTCAAATTATGAATGTATGACATTATGTAACAACGAAGAACAATCCATCCAAACATTGTTGTCATTGAAACAATACAATACAATATGGTACAGTACATTATGAAACAATTCATAACAACCATCCAAACAAAGAATTATAGTAATGTCTTTGCTCTATTTTATTATATATGTCAAAAAGAATTTGGGTAAAAACACAAATATAAATGAATCTTTTTATATACATATAATGATAAGATCGCAAATTTGTCTTTAAATTTTTTGATATACACACAATGATCTTCATGAATCATAATAAATACATACGATATGATTGCTTCATGAAGTACCATTATCTAGAAGAATGTTTAAAGGCATAAATCGACCTTTGAAGTCGACATACTTTATATAAAAATATTTAATGTTATTTTTATATGACTCTGTTGAAAGTGCATAACTTATGATTCTGTTGAAAGTCTATTAACTATTAATCAAATTTTTTTTCTCTATAAAATCTATTATAATATAAATACCTCTTCTCTTTATAAGTGTGTAATTAGAGATGTTCCAAATACAAATTGCATAAATGTGTATTTAATTATATGAGAAATTATATTTTAAAAATGTATCCGGAATTTATTGCAAAGGTAAATTAATACAAGAATTTCTTTCTCTTTTATTGCATAATTTGTCAAAACGTTTTAATTTATATCATCTTTATCTTTTTTGTTTGAAAAATTTCTACTTTTATTTGTTATTTTGAAAAGAGTGGATGAGACTATAAAAAAAAAATGAAATGAAGACAATAGATTATGTAATCAATAGATTTAAATATGCGTTGTGCTAGTAAAAAATTACGCAATTATAACATATAGAAATGTTATTTGGAGATTAAAAAAAGGGACAAGAAATTAACCTACAAGTCTATCAGTACTAAGAGGGTACAAGGAATTGACTAGCAATACTAAGAGCATAGCACTAACATTTCGTATATCCGTTTAAAGTGGTAGAGCAAAAGACGTAGCACTAGAGTCGTTAATATGGGCTAGGCCTGTTGGATTGGTCTGGCCTAATCTATGATTTAGCAGGGTTGGATTATATTTTTTGAAGCCCATTTAAAAAATGAGCTTTTTAGCCTGACCTGAATAAGTCTGCTGATTTGTGGGGGTTTTATAATATAGATTAGGCCGGCTCGTGGGTCAAATTAAAAAATAATTAAAAATAAAAATAAAATAAAATATTAAAAATAATAAGAATCCAAATTCAAAGTTCATTCAGAATTTTTAAATATTAAAACTTAGATATAAATTATGTTTTTACAATGTGTACTCCCACTATCCATCTTTACTTGTCCCTTATTGCTTTTTATTCATTTTTTTTTTAATTTTGCTCTTTCTTTTTTTTTTCTTGCTCTTTCTTTCTTTCATTTTTTTCCTTCTTGTTTTTTCTTTTCTTCCGTTTTTTCTTCTTTTACTTGCTAAGGTTTCTGCGAAAGGAAAAAAATGAAAGAAAGACAGAGCAAGGAAAAAAAAAGGAGCAAATTTTTTTTTAAAAAAATAGAGAAAATAAATAGGAGCAAAATAATGTAGAAATTATAAGAAACATAAGAGATAAAAAAGTAAATTTGTTGGTCAAACATAAATGATTTTTAAGCTATATAGAAAAAAGTAGAAGGGACCAACTTCTAACTTTTGACTTATTTTAGGTTATTTTTAACTTACTTTAAGCTATTTTAGGATTTGCCAAACACTTCCAAAATCTAAAAAGAGCTTAAAAGCAAGTTTGACCAAATTTTAAGCTTATCCAAACACCCTCTTAGTCAATCTAACTTAGTCCAATTGATAGGTTAATATAAAGTTTGTGTTTTTCTTAATCCACACAAGTTTCTACTTATGGGGCTTGATTTTGAGACAAGGGTTTTCCGAAAACTACCTCTCTATCTCTACGAGGTAGTGGTGAGGACCGTGTACATTTTACTCTCCCAGACCCCACTTGTGGAATCCCACTGAGTATGTTGTTGTTATTTGATCCACATAAGTTCAGTTGACTTCCAGCAAATTGCCTTGTTACAATGTCCAACACACTCATCTCATCGCGCTATTTTTCCACCTTACATCTCCGAAGAGCTAGACCTCCACTAATCACGTTTCTAACTCTTGTTGGATCCTCTAAAAATGCACGTTTCAACCTTATGCCATACTGGTGCTCCAGAAATGTCATAGCACAACATAGATAAAAGAAGACTGATGAGTGTAAACTTATATGAAGGTTTAACGACAACGTTCACTTTTCTGTATACAATACCAGGCAGAAAAAATCATTTAACAGTGATATAACTATAAGGTAAGTATGTTATTTACAAAATGGCTGGCTTCATAGATGATTTCAGTTACAATATTGTGATCTAAAAGGTTACAAGAAATTAATTGAACACATCATAATGAACTAATGGTCACATCATACTGTCTATATATGATTAATATCAGAGTCGTATTGTTTTCTCTCTTCTTGAATAGACTGAAATATTCGAGCAGCAGATTCTGTGGCAGACCTTGCATTACGAGGTACGACTTTGATGACTCTAGGAGCTTGAGATTGGGAGCTAACATCCGGGTTCTTGGTAGCTGGAGAAGTTGGGAATAGAGGAAGAACATTTCTTCGCTCTGTGGCGTCATCCACAATTATTTTGTTAGCTGTTCCACTTGGACTGCTTGCAGTGCTAGCCTGCATCTCAGCATCTATAGGGGAATGAGACTTCCCATCTGGGACAGTTTCATTCTTGTTGCTTGGCATGTTACTCGAATTCTGACGTTGAATGTAAAAATTAGCTCCTCCTCCTGATAACTGACTTTGTAAACCTTGAGCAACAAACTGGCTTGATTGATCGACAGCTGAAGATGAGATTGTTGGATTCATAACTGGCATGCCATACGAAGGGAAGTAAGTGTGACCAGCTGGAGGTGAAAAAGGCATTCTAATCCCTTGATACTGAGGGGGAGGAACTGGAATTCCATAAGATGGAGTCGATCCTGGAAGTCCATAACCTCCATAGATTGAACTCGTGACTCCTGGTCCAGGATATGGCTTGTATACTAGTCCTTCGGAAGGAGTCATGACTGGGATCAACCATTGGTGCCCTGAGGGTTGATTGAAGCTCCAAGGACCCATGGTAGAGTCATTTGTTATTGGGTGACCTGAAAACGGACCATAGCTAGAAGGTTGGCTATTATTTTGAACAGAAGAGACTGATGCCTTTCCCACAGTGTTTTCTGCCGAACATTCCATACTAATATTAGGCTTCACAAAATCCTTCCTCTGCTTCGAAACATTGTGACCATCTCTGACGATAGAATCTTGCGGAAGTCTTTTAGCAGACGAATCCTTAACAGGTTTGCCTACTGTATTTTCAGCAGAGCATTCCATCCTAGTGTTTGGCTTCTCAAAATTCTTTCCATGCTTCAAAGCATTGTGATCATCTCTGATGATATACTCCAACGGAAGTTTTTTAGCGGATGAATCTTTTACAGATTTGCTTAAATAAGCACTATCTTCAAGCATGCTTTGTGAACCAGCGATGAGTCTCTGGACCTGTTATAGTTACACAAAAGCTTCAGCAGAATTACTTAATTCAACAACGATCAAAAAAAAATTACTTGATTCAAAGTGAAACCCGTAAATGAATTCTTTTTCATGATAAGTAATATTAGTAGTTCAAAAAGTACAGAATGAAAGTGGTGAAAATGTTACATCATAGAACTAGACCGACTCCTCTTATCTCGGTAAGAAATCAATTCAGTCCAGCATGACATCTATGTTGTATGCAGTACAAAATCACATTTCTGAAACAAAGAGAAATCTAGCCTCTACAGCTGCCTCACCTTTATTAGACGATGCAACTCAAAAACTTGAACCGCAAATGCTCTTTGCTGGCTGTTCCAGGACAATATGGAAAACATCAAGCAAACAGATAACAAATAGAAAGAACTTAGCTCTTTAAGTGCATCGAGAAAAAAATTATGAATTAAAAATGAAAAAGAAAAAGACTAGTGCACAGTTGAAAACAATTTTAACGAGAAAGAATCACCAAGTCAATCAAGAGACAACAAGTAGTACTGATGAAAGCAAGGGGATGAATATCCTCACCCATGTATAAAGTAGTCAGTTCCACCACGATGCTTGAACAAAAGAGAACCTAAAACAGCAATAGACAACCAGACGGCTGATAAAAGATTCTAGAGCTTCAAAAGACAAGGGCACATTTAAATGACTTATAGGCAAAAAGACAGGCCACTCTCTTTTTTTCTATGGATTTGAAACACACATCTCTTCTACATCATAATCAAAAGATTTAAGGCTGTCAACAAGATGACCTTTCCGACGGAGCCAATATGTTGTGAAGACAGTTTCCATCACCGCATAACCATTTTTATGTAATTGTATTATTAGGAAAATAAATCAATATGCTGGCACCAGATTTTCCCCTCTCCACCACAGGAACAATTTTATGTAAACTTGTCAAGATGGAGAGGAACACCAGTCCAGGCAAGCAAAATGAAAAAAGACCTGATGAAATACTACCTCCGGTCCATTTAATTGGTCTTTAGCCAAGAAGCAAGGTAGTTGTCAATTTAAGAAACCAAGAAGTCATTAATTTTGATTTTCCATATTCAAGAAACCAATAGATCATTCATTACAGCAAAGATAGTTTAAACAACAACATTACCCCAATGCCTCAAAGGCTCCCGCCCATTGCGGGGTAAGGGGAGCTTGGATGTACGCAGCCTGACCCCTATGTTTAAAAACATAGCGCGACTGTTTCCGGATGACCCATGATGAGCGTCGAA
>JAABOM020000012.1:21661817-21673379 GCA_011800125.2 Solanum clarkiae | reverse complement strand
TATGAGGTAGCGGTAAGGTCTGCGTACAATCGACCCTCCCCAGACCCCACTAGTGGGATTATACTGGGTATGTTGTTTTTGTTGAACTTTTATAAGTGAAACTCCAAAATATTGTGTTAACTCAATACAAAATTATGAACAAACTGCATGTTCTCTTTGATTGCCTAATGCTCTTCAATTATGTAAGAAAAAGAAATGAAAGAAAGACAATTTCCTTAACAAGGAGTCCCCTCAATTGCATATGCCTGATCCAGCACCCTTGACATGTTTGTTCATAGTTTTGGCATGAAGTTGGAGGGAAGAACAAAACCAATTAATATCTTCAGAAATCATGCGAGAACAAATACATCTCCTTCTATTGGGGTTGGAAGAACAAATGGGAGATCGCAAATTCCTTTCATGTTTGACCTGCAGGAATAAACATTCATGTTACAAGGGTTAAAATCAGAATAAACTAAAAAGTAACATGAGTATTCCTGATCGTGAAGCAGTAATTCTATCAGGGTAAAGGTAAATTAACTAAGTACACAGAACGTTTATGCTAACAAACGTTCACAGCACTGTGAATTGGAAAAAACAATGTTTGACAACCTAAATTGTTTGTTCCAACTTCCAAGTATGTCGAACAACACATGAAACAAGGAAACGAGCAATTCATTTGTCTTTGGGACAAAATGCAACAAAATGGAGGAAGTTCCTATGTTTAATGACAATACAGGTCTACAGGCATTTCATGGAATGAAACAGAGCCCCCACCTCTCACCCCCTTAAAAAAGATATCATCAAATGGGAAACAGAAAGGATAGATCAAGACGCATTATCTAGCATGTAACCCTTTTCATCGAACAAAGATGCTTGCAAGGAAATGAGATAGAAAACAAGGTCTTGAGTTGTTCCAAGGGCTTAGGGGAAGTTTTAAGAGGACTTGAACTAATTGCTATGCAAGGAATCAGATAATAGCATTGGATGGAGTCAATACTGGATATTTATTTGCAAATAAAACTACTTCGACATTTTGTCTCAAGTTTTTTTTTTCTTTTTTTCTTTTTCATGATAATTGCTACCTAGCTCTTTCATGACTGAATTGCAGTCTGATCAATGATGCACACAAAATATTGATTGATATATTTTTGTATGTTCTTTATACTTTTAATTGGTATGGGCAAAGTAATAGGCTGAAATTTATATGTTTGTGCAGATGACTTATTGGTATGCACAAAGTACTAGGCTGAAATTGATATGTTTGTGCAGATGACTTACTTAAAATCCACTTAATAAGAGATAGAACAACGAAGCTTCACAAGTATGAGAAATCCACCCTCCGAAAACCACAAGGGTAGCAATATCAGGATAACCATACCACCTCATGAAGAATCCAAGAGAACGGGATGTGCAACAATGAGTTTATAAGGTTATACGAATGAACACAAGCAGCAAAGATAACATATATACACAGTGATGGAAAGCACATAAGTTGAGGTATTGAAAGTACTTTATAGGCTCTCAAACACTTAGAGGCCACCATTACCTATTTTCCATTTACATAATCCAGAAGTCTTTTGTCAAGCTCAAAACGCCCACAAATAAGTCTCTGCATCAAAGAACTTGTAAATGTCATCCGCACAGAATTCCATTTTCATAAACAACAGACAACTGAAATCTCAAGAAAAACAATACAACTGATTCTAAGATGCTAAATTCAAGTACCTATATTTGCACAAAAGAAGGAAAAAGGTATTGCTAAATATATTTTTTCAGGACAAATATAGAACCGACAACAAGCAACCAGAGGCTAGCCATTGAAAGCATGAGGCATGATTATGGTTTGCATTTGAACTTTCAGAAGAATTTATTAAAAGTCAAAGGGTTATGAAGCATATTTCAGAATGTGCCTGAGATTCACAACATCCAATATGTTTGTTGAACTAAGATATCATAGATATCTGCATTTAGTAGAATATTTACTTGCCTCTTAGGAGTAGAGTATAATTATTTTAACAATATTGTAGTGGAAAAAACAGTACTCTTTTCTTTTTGGAAAGGTAAGGTAAGGTAAGGTTTTAACTCCGCTTCCATGAGCTTGCTCGTGTTGCTGGTCCCCAACCCAGATAAAGGAGGAGGGTAACAATACCTCACGATCACCGAGCTTGTGACCAGATAACAAGGAGAATGGGACACTACTTTTCGTCGAGAGTTCCCAGGCATATTCAAGGGTCCTAGCTAAAAAATGTGAGGAAATATCTGAATCCAATTGAAATTTGCCTGATTGGTTTGCATTGCAGTATCAACACTGAACACAATGTGTTATTTATAGTTTTATACACAAAAAGGTTAGCGTTAACAGACTCAATCCACCATTCAAGCACACTAAAGGTCCTATTCCTAAAGATGGGGAACAATCTGGTCAAAGTTACGTAGTGTATTGTGCATTCGACTGCACACATCAGCTGAATGGATTGTTAACATCGTTCGATTGACGTTTTCTATTCCACAATTTTGTGGTGAAGTTTTACTAGACTGACATTGTGTGGTAAAAGGTCAACAGGACTTTGTTTTTCATGGTAACTCCTTTGCCAACAATTTAGGCTGGAGGCTATGGATCATAAGCTAAATTCTTTGGCTAGCTCATTAGACTCCCAGCAACATAGCTTCCAGCAGCTCACTCTCAAAAAAGAAATAGCTTCCAGCAATAATATCTGAAGTGTCTAACCAAACTTGGGACTCAAACTATGGCGTTACCACTTTGTCCCTACCACTTTTAATCCTTTGATGACTCATGAGGCTGACGGAGTTGCAGTGGCATTTGAACATCAATTTAAGAGACGAAAAAAAAAATTCTCGAGTCTATTCAAGATGTTCGATTTTCCTAATCTCATCCAATATAACAACAGCCTTGCATTACTACTTCTTTCAACTCCTTCAATTGATTATATCAACTGCACAAGATATGATACATATACAAGAAAAAGCATATCATCATCAGGGCCTAGCAAAAGAGAAAATTCAAAAATCGTCCTCAATAGGGAAACTACGCCCTACCATTTATCTAAAAAAATTTGTATAATGGCATAAAAGTTCTATTTTCAGAACTCTGCTTTTGAATAGATAAGCATATGATATATAGGTCAGGCCTTCAGTATTGTGGTTTCATTAGGCAATAAGTTTCTGCTTTCATTAGACAGAAAGATTTGAGAGTTTGTAAATGTGAACTACACCCAAGCTGGTCATTGTTGAAGTATGAAAAAAATCTAAATCTCTGAAAAAAAAAAAAAAGAGGCCAACAATCAGGCATTGTGCAGAAATATATTCGTGCAGGATGAAAGGTGAATACTTCTATATATGCAAACAGAGAAAACCACAAAGTGGAAGCAAGCAGTTTAAATATGCAATACAAATAGATTACTTTGCTTAGGAACAGAAAGGGGACGCAGGGGAAGGATAGCGGATAAGACACTTGCACCTTGTGATAGCAAAGAATACCTTTGTAATGGTAGGACCAAAAACATATGGCTCAGAATCAAACTCTGGAAAGCGTGCAACCTCTATAGCATTCTCAAATAGAATGTACACAGGAAGTTGGTTCAAGCTTCCTAGATAAGATCTCCCCCAATGAACCAGTCAATTGAAAAGTCAAATGAAACAACATTAGCATTTAAAGTCTTAAACAGCACAAAATAAACAAATCCAGTTCATATAACACATGTAACAGTAGAGTAAAAAATAACACACCAAGAGAAATGCCAAATCTTTCTGCAGCATTAGGGAAGAGTCCAAGATCAACTGTCCCAAAAGATAAATTTGCATTTGAGTATCTGTTCAGGAAAATATACAAGAAACTTACATTTCAAACATAGAGAAAAACTCTCAAAGAATTCAAACTTGGGTGAACAAATGACCAACTTCACTTCATATAATGCTTTTCTAAGTTTGCATAATAATTTTAATCATAATGAAGCATCACTCACGTTATTGAAAGTTCTGGAAAAAAGGAACTTGTGCATATGCAAGCCGATGTGGAGAAAGCGCGAAATTCGACCTGCCAAAGGTGTTAATCTATAAAGTATAAGAAGGAGCAGAAATACAGAGATTGTATACAAAAAATAAAGAGGCCATTTTCATGTCATCTCCATTTGCTTTTTCCCACGTGACACACACCAGAGTGGGATTAGATACTCTTTATTTCTTCTGTCAACTTTCTGATGCAGCTATCTAACACGTGATTTTTTTAACATGATCAATTACAAGTTAAACAGTCTATATTTGGTCATTCAAAATAGTGAAATTTTCTAATAAAAATTCTATCGATCTAAAGTTGATTCGAATCAAGCAGCACACTTACTCAATTTAGCATCATCCACTCAGTCATTAAATGCAAACTAAAGGAATTTTAACTAAATATTCTAGTTTTCCTTCTGTGCCAGATAAATGGAAGAAAAGGGAGAACATGAATTGACAAAAGAGCAATCAGGTACTGTCGAGGGGTCAAATTGGCTCACTTAGGAATGGGATGTCTCTTTATATGGTCTAGGCCTCTTGGGCAACCCTCCCCACATGAGGTAAAGTCCATTTAACATGGTATTAGAGCCAAGCATCTTCCAATCATTATTTAACCGATGTCGACACTATCTTACAGATTTCCACGCTCCAGAATTCCAGTGCTGTACGTGCAGGGGTTGTTGAGTCCGACATTGGCTCAATTAGAGATGGGAGGTCTCCTTATATGGTCTTGGGAAATCCTCCCCTCATGAACTAGCTTTGGGTTGAGTTAGGCCCAAGATTCATTTAACAAGTACCACAAGAATAGTGTTAACAATAACATAGTGCTGACCACATTGCTAAGCCAAACAAACTAAAAAGTTTTTTCCACTCAACAACACAAGCATTAGTGGATAACAACAGTACTTTTATAGCAGACTTAATAATACCTTTATCACTCTTTCAAAAGAAAATAAAGTGTATATAGCAGACAGGATCAGCTAGACGAACATGTGCATGAGATTTTCAAACCAAGGTCTTTGTAAATTTCTTGTTTGCACAAATGTTGTTTAAGAGTATTTCCCAGATGACCAAATCTCCTAAGCATTCACAATCACCACAAATAAAAAATGTTTGTTCTTTTTATCTTCAAGGTGGCACAATGCTAAGTAGAAAATACAGATGAGGAACCCTTCCCAAAAAAGTACCAAGTAACTACAGAGAACCAACCAGCCAAAATCGTGATGTATTTCCTTCAGTAAGCAAACTTTCCAACTGCAGTGGTGTCAAATGATTTGAAGAACCTGGACATTTACATTTACACACTCAGTGTACCTTTAATTGTACTTTTATTAGTCACTCATTGCATCTTATTATGCTCAGAAACTATAAGAAGCAAATGTAGCCTCACAAAAAGCTATGGTACAAATAACGGGGGTAGCAAGAGTACCTAGTCCTTCATATGGAGGCTGTTGTGCTATAATGTGTATTACTGCAAGGAAGAAACCGATATGATGACTGCATCAGATAAAAGTACAAAGTATAAACACCACCAACAACATAATTAATGTAATCCCACAAGTGCGGTCTAAAAAAGTTACCAAGTATAAATGAAATTCCCAAATACCGGTACCAACGATATTGCAGAAGGCTAAGAAAGTCAGTGAGCTACCCATCTAATAAATAGATTTCTCATTGCGCTTTACCCATCTAATAAATAGATTTCTCATTGTGCTTAGTCATGCATCGTGTTAAGACAATCATAGTGCTTTTGAACCTCCCTATCTAGTTTCAGAGCTAGCATTATCAGAAACTGCAAACAACAGTAGAACTCACCTAAAAATGCCAATGCATACCAGAGAGACAAGTGAGTATCCAAAACTAAAGTGATGGCAGTAAGGAAAATCTGAAAAGAAGTATTTTTGTGTTAAATACTCCAATATAAATAACAAGAATTCAACAGAAGCTATAAAGAACTACTTGGCTGTAGATGGCAATGAAATTTGAAACCAGATTTCCAATATTGAATTTGATGCCCAAGTATCCACAATCAAGGAGCAGAAATTTGTGAAATGTCAGGATGAACTCTAATTATAGTATTTCTTTCCTAATAAGAATTTCTTTGCTTGCTTCATATCATGCTAACTGAACACAATGCAATAACTATTCTGCTAATTCCCTCAGATTTGGTTTTCTTCCTTCTTTTGTATAAGCATAGTGTACTATCAAAGAGGACCAAGATAGACTGAGTACTCCGTGTTCGTGTTTAGTCATTAGATTTCTAAATTTTTAAAAGCAGTTCCACTAAGACCAATATGGGAAAGTCTGCAATGTTTTTTTTCCCAATCACGGGGAAAGTCTGAAAAATTCTTTGACTTAGAAGTATTATAAGTTGTAATTCAAGTTTATCTTTGCATTATAAGTTACAAACTGCCATTGCTCAAACAAACTATAAACAATACAAACTGCACTTGGTCACTGTAGCACTAATCCTATGTTTATGCTCTTTTTTATTGTTTCTCTTTCAAGTAACTGCTGACAGATAACTTCTTTTCATTCCTAAAGGTATAACGTGGAAAAGGAACCCACAATTTAAGATTGTTAAAGATTGCTACATTTTTCCAATTTAACTTTGATCTCTTATATTTAGTTTACTATCCCTTTTTTTGATGGGGGTGGGGAGGATAACTTATCGAAAGGGCGCACAGATTTTCCATTATACCACTGTCACTTAGATAAGCCCTCAGAGTTGGAGATTGCTAGTATATGTGAGACTGACATCCACCAGTTACACACACACTCCTTACAACAGTTTTAACTGCAGGCTAAATCAATTGAAGTGCTTCATATAAAGGGAACTGCGTTTCCTTTTTTACTTCTAGAAAGTAAACATGCACATATTCCCAATAATTTATTTTAAAGATATAAAAATGAGAGCTCAATGTAAGAGGTGCCATTTTCTTTACTGTACAAAATGTTATCATACTACAAGTGCATAGTAGCCCCTAGCAGCCATGACTTGGCTGAAAGTTCAATACAATATTGAAAGCAAGTAGTGCAAGAATCAATAATCTCTCAGACAAGTTCGACTAGTTCTTCCTTCAACTCAGAAGCCCTGATGAGCTGATTTCGGCTACCACCTCTGTCCTATTTGATTATGACCTAATATGGCTTATGAGGGTTGACTCATTAGTTTTGTTTCTTCTATTGGACATTGATTTATTTATAAATTGAAAAACTAGACATCCATTTATTTTATCAAGGCTTAAAATGAAGAAAAACATGGAAAATAGTACTATTAACCACCAATATTTGAGCTAACACGATCTAAAATATAAAATAACTAAGCAGAGTCTCACACAAAGAAGAATATAGTTTATTTTTTGCATAATATCTTGGGAAACAAAATGAGATGGGGGAAATATTACCTACATTCTTGGTAAGTTAAAAGATTTTGCCAACAGAGATAACTATATCCAGTAATCCACAAACATGTTAATTACACATCATGATGAAAAGGGCATAATTATGTGAGGACTGACGATGAAGAGTATAAACATAACAGATTCAACCTTAGCAAAGAACAAAGTATCTTGAATGAAGGATTCCCAGCTTTCTGTCCTTACAATCTGTCGGGCAAAGTAAAGAACAATGTCAAATCAACAGGTACAGATCTCCCCTTTTCAAGTAACAGTTTTGGGCATCATAAAAGTAGAAAATTCAGGGGCTGGACAACAAATGTTATGCAACTGAAATGTCATACAAGTTTGTTCAGTAGGATGAGGAAAAGATTTAATCTTCCTTTAATGCATCCAATTAAGCAAATTAGGTGATACTGATACATAACAAAGGATAAACTCCAACCTGAGCAGTCTGACTATGAACTCCCATTGAAGTTAAAAAATATGTATATGAGCGTGAAATGAGCAAACACACGAAGATTTTTTTTAAAAGAACAAAAAAAGAAAACAAGGTTGCATATGCTACAGTTTTATCGGAAAAGGATCAGTCAAATATTTACCTTCACAACAATCAAGACACAGTATGCAACAAACACTTGAATCTCCTGCCAATGAAACAAAAAATCGTGAATAAGACTATAACAGCACAGACGGACAGAATTTCAAAAAAGTATATTGGCGCTTGTTTACATGATTGTACATATCATAATGTATACTATTGTATTGTGCAATATTGTTTTGATAAGTACCATATTTGGACAGATTGTATTGTTTTTTGTCATTTCATTGGGCCAGATTGAGAGGGAAAAAAAAAGGTAACAGAGCTATCATACCAGTCATTACATAAAAGGACTCTTTTTATTATTCGTAACAACACATTCAACAATATGAAATAAATGGTCGAAAATACACCTGCACTATCATTTTTTCACGAGTCTCACACCCAACTATCAGTTGTTCCCTTTTTTATCTAAACTATCACTAGTTGTTCCATTTTACTATTGTTCAATTTTACTACCTGAACTACCACTATTTACTCAATAGTTGAGGTATGAAAAGGAAACAACTGATAGTTAGTCTAATCAACTTCAAGATGTGTTTTAATACATAAATGGTAATAGTTCAGTTAGGAAAAGGTGAGAATTCATTGTTTGTTTGACCACTAACTCAAAATTTCATTAACAACTAAAGTAAACATTGAATTTAAAAGTAGAATGATGAGTCAAAAAACACACTAAAGTATCTCAATCTTTTGATTTTCATCCTGAACTATCACTCCATGAGTTTCCTAGCTTAACTATCACCAACTATTTATCAAAAACATAACTAAGTTATTAACTGTTCCCTTTCCTAAACAGGAATACTTTAGGTGTGTTTTACCATTAACAACAAATTCATTCTCATCAGCCATTGCGTGTATGAACATAGCTGCACATCAAAACCATTTATTCACAAAAAAATCGAGACTTAAAAAACACTCTAATGTATCTCAATCTTTTGAGTTTCATATCTAAACTATGGCTCCGCGAGTTTCCTAGCTGAACTATCACCAACTATTTATCAAAACACAACTCAATTAGGTGTGTTTTTGACCATTAACAACAAATTCATTCTCATCAGCCATTGCATGTATCAACATAACTGCACATCAAAACCACTTATTCACACACACACGCACAAAACATAGATTCAAGCCGAGAAGAGTGTATACTCGTTTAAGTAGGAACGAATTGCGAGCAGAATCGAGGATTTGAGAAGCGGAGCAACGAACGGGGATGTAAGAGAAGAAAACTAGCAAGTGAAATAGATAGTAAGGCTCCGAAATCATCATATTCAACCATCTAACTGGATCGTAAGCATACTCCCCCTGATCTCGTTGAACACAGGGTCCGCCATTACTGTTCTTCGCCATAGCTTTGCAGATCCACCAAATGAGCTTTCCGATTTTTGCAAAATGCTAAGGAAAATTCATTCGAATATTTATAGCTAATGCTCCAGGTTTTGATTTGAACCTGAACCCAGTTAAGTGAGAGTTATTTGCATCTTTGCACCCTTGAACTTATGCAAACCTTTTTATTTGCACCAAATTGTTTACAATTGTATGATTAACCTCCTTTATATTTAATTGCAAAATTGGGTAATGGTTCAACTCAAAAACTACTTGATTTTTAAGAAATATATTTGAATAATGATATTTTGTGTTTAGCAAATCAATTTGAAATATATTTTTGTCAATAATATAGGATAACAATATATGTTTTGGCGAAAATTCTGAAAGTGCTTTCAGAAAAAAAAAATTATAATTTCTTCTAACTTTTGAAAATAAGTTATGCTATTATTAAAGGATTCTTGTGTCTTTTTTCTTAAATGCTTATGTACTTTTTATTTGTAGAGTTTGACCAACTAGGTTTTTAATCAAATTTCGCATGAAAAATAGAATTGACTTTTTATATAAGGATCAAAGGAGGAGAAGGTAAAATAGAGTAACGAAAATCGAAGTAACGGGTTGACATCATAAAAGTCTATTCATCCTCATTTTTTACACCATTAGACACTTCGTGCGTGTATTATCTACAATTCCTTATTGTTCATAGATAGCTCTTATGGCTATTATCATATTGTAATTTTGATATACATTTTTTGACAATCAAGTATCGATAATATTATAGGTTTAAATTCAAGACTAATGTTATACATATGTTCCATCAATTAACGATACAAATAACAAAACGAATAATTTATTATATTAGAGTGTCCATAAACGTCAGATAACACTTGTAAGATGCCTATAGCGGGCATAATTTATTGAATCTCAATAATGTGTAACAAGTTAAAGTGTCCATAAACGTCAGATAACACTTGTAAGATGCCTATAGCGGGCATAATTTATTGAATCTCAATAATGTGTAACAAGTAGTGCCTTATATTAGGTAAATACATTGAAAAAACACATAAAACAGTGGCGTAGACTTGTTCTATTTAAGTTTATTTTTTAACGAAAAACTTAAAACGTGTTTACAAACTGTTTTTCTATAAAATAACACATAAATCTCATTCATTGAATTCGTTTTATGTGTATCTTATGTAAATCGCATTTGTTCAATGCGTGTTACGAATAAAACTCAAAAATGAACTATCACGAAGCAGATCACGCCGCGGACCCATCACATACTCTTCTAGTTTTGCAATTTTGCTTCAAAAAAGACATCTTTTGATTTGATTGGCCTAAAATTCAATCGAGACCACTTTCCCAGATAATTTTTTGCCATAATAGATATTCCGTCTCGAGTTTGTCGAAAAAATTTAGAATGATGCATTATGCAAACAATCTTGCAATCTTTTGTGTAGGGATATTTTGATAAGTTCTGGAGTGTAACAAGGACATCCTTGTGTTTTTTTTTTTTTAATAATCCAAGAGGACTTCCAAAAGGTATATATATGCACCAAAAAGAAACTACACAAAAATATACTTAAGTATATAAAGTTATATACACCAAACTAAATACATATATTAGCATCAACCATGCTCAAATGAAAAAGTCCAACATGCTAAGCTCTTGCGATGTAGGGGTCCGAGAAAAGGCTGGACCATCATAAAGTATATACACTACTAATAAGCTCTGAATAAATAGGCATGCCACTAAATGGATAATAGATTGCATTCATTCATGGCATCTCTTCTTCCTCTCTTTTGCAAGGACCATAAGCTTTACTACAAATGATATAACACAGTATGTTAACCAGACTGAATCCAGCAAGAACGAGATAATAGTAGTCGTAATGGCCCTTATTTATGTTGCTCGATACCCAACTTTCTTCCCCTCCTCTTTTGGTCAAGTTGTCGATAGTATTCATTATAAAGCTAGCTAGTAAGCTTCCAGCTCCCATACCAACTCCTAATAGAGAAGCAGCTACACTTGACATGCTTCGAGGAAATTCTGAAATATAGAATTCGTTTTGGCCTATGGCATGCAGGGCCTCCGCGAATCCAGTAAGGCAATTCTGGGGAAGTAGCCACATAGCTGACATAGGGATCACGCCTTCTGGATCATCGGAGTACCCCTTGTTGATTGCAATACTTCTCCGAACACCTTCCACAACTGCCACCACTAAAACTGACAGGAAG
>JAABOM020000012.1:21617545-21639825 GCA_011800125.2 Solanum clarkiae | reverse complement strand
AATTAATTCGATAGAGATCTTATTAAAATATTTTTCAAAATACTTTTTTTCCAATTGATATGTTTTATATAGCCATAATAAAAAAAAATATAATTTGATTAAATACTAAAATATTGAAAAAGAACAAATAAAATAAGTGAAACTTAGTAAAAATTGGATCAAATTGGATCTTGACTCCCTCTATAACCCGTTAAAATTTAATCCAACCTACCCTATATTTAACACATATCAATCGCAATAATCAATAAGTCAAATTATTAAACGCAAAAATCAAATCCAACCAAAATTTGAACACCACTTACAAAACTAATTTTTTTTTATTTTTAGAAAAAAAAATATTTTTGATATACGATACCAAATATATCCAAATGAAGTGATATCATCGAAAATGCCGGTGGGAAAGTCGTAAAAAACTCTCTCTCAACAAATTCTAAAAATAAAAAATTTGAGATCTTCACTTCCCTCTTACCTGTGTCCTCTCACACGCAAAGAGAAGACACATCCCACATGCCCTCTTCCTTCCTTCCTTTCTCTCTCTTCTAAGTAAATCTACTCTATACTTGTTTTGTGTTGTGGATATTTCTTGTTCAAATCATTCTTCCTGCCCCTCTCTGTAAGCGAGTTGGGTAGGTGTTCGTCATTTGGATCTCCATATTTGTGTATGTGTATGTATATATATTAGCACATTTTGTTCCAGCTATGGAGAGCGAGAAGAAACCGTCTTATGTATCGGATGTGGGGGCATGGGCGATGAATGTTGTTAGTTCTGTGGGAATTATCATGGCGAATAAGCAGCTTATGTCGGCCAATGGTTATGCTTTCACTTTTGGTAAATCTCATTTCTTTTCCTTTTTGTTTTTGGTTTAATTTTCAGATCTCGTTGGAATTTTGTGATTTGGACGTGATGTGGCGGATCCAGGATGTGGAGGTTGTGTGTGAACAGAATGAATATGACATGTTGTAATTCTCTGTATTCTGGTTGGATTTTGGATTAATTCAGCTTGAGTTTTTATAGTTTTGGTTCGTGAATATGGAATCTGATCCAAATCTGGAATTTTTATTCGTAATAGGTTCAATTATGAATGGAGAAGATAGAAAAGAATTAGTGTTGTGTTGTTATTTTTGGCTAGATGAATAATTAATGGAGAGTATCATGTTTACAGTTCATAACAAGCTTAATGGAGCATATGTTCTGTTCTAAACTACAAGTATATGTAACTGTTAATCTCTAATTAATCACTAAAGTGATAGAAATAAGAAGTTAGATATGGGGGACTGATATTCGAAAAACAAGATGTCAACTTTAGTATCTATTAAATTGAGATAAATTAAGACCAACTCTTTGATCTGCCTTTGGTAACCTGTGCTCTGAGATTCTCTTCAATTTTTGCCTCCAGTTTTCTTCTTTCCTAATTCCTTGTCTGAGGACGTCTTAAGATTTGAAATATTGTTTGTATTTGTTATTAGATTTGCCATTTTCCAATGTTTGTGAAGTTTATTTCTGTAAAAGAAGCTGTCGGCTTGAAATTAATTCCATTAATGACTAATGGGTTCGTTTCCTGTATTGGCCGAGCATCTCTCAACTGCATCGGACAATCCTCTGACTGCTTTCTTCTCCATTTTGAATGAAGCTCGTCTATGTATAGATACATTGTGCTTTTTTGATAACAAAGATCTGTAAGGCTTGTATTTGAACTGAAGTAACCTCCTTCTAGCTTACTGGTGGATCCTGACATTTTTGGCCATAGAATTTTGTGCATCTCTTTTTCCTTCTTCCACTTACTGATGTTTAGAAGTCTGCTGTTCCTATAACATCCCAATTCCCATGCTCTGTAATATATGCTTTCAAGTTCAAATTGTCTACCTGTCATTTCTAATTTCGTGGTTTGTTTCCTTCAGCTACAACATTGACTGGGTTCCATTTTGCTGTGACGGCACTTGTTGGGATGGTGTCAAATGCCACGGGGTTTTCCTCATCAAAGCATGTACCTATGTGGGAACTTATCTGGTTCTCAGTTGTTGCAAACATGTCAATCACAGGGATGAACTTAAGTCTCATGCTCAATTCAGTTGGATTTTACCAGGTATGACATTCTCTCTTTTTGTGTTTTATCCGCTATCTTTCTTGTTAAGTTTTGTATTTTGTTCTCTTTAAAAAGATGAGTCTTGATATTTGGCTGTCTATCAGAGGGTGAGTTATATTTACAGACAACATTATTATGCTATCAGCTTTCAGTCTAACCTTTGGTTGGAAAAGAATATAATAACTTAAAACAATTCTCAGTGGTTCATTTCACTAGAATTTTTATCCGTTTCTTTGCATCCCTTTGCTCAAGTTTTGAATATGCCCCTAAAGATCGTTATCAGTTCTACCAATGCTACCTATTTTAAGTGCACTGAAGTTGTAAATAACAGGTAAAATTCGGTGCTTGCTAAAATTTAGCTTCAAGTAGTTCTCCTCTATACATTTTTAGGATATCTCCTTGGTATTCATTACAATTGAATGTGTCGGTCCTTCTTTTGCTATGTCGATGTCGGTCCTTTTTTTTGCTAAAATTCATTTAGGTTTAGAAAGTTAACATTGGTAGACTTCAATGGTTATTGAGTTGATGGAATTCCAAAGTAGTTTGTGGACCAAATTTACTGAATACAGAAGAATATTTTTTCTTTTGTGAAAATAATTAAGAACGAAGGACTTGAAGCATTTATTCTTTTTGGCCTAGTGGCTGAATGATTTACCTATTAGATCAATGTATTATAGTATACTCACAGTGTGCTTCTTGTTTTATATTTTGTTCCTTGGTGAAATTTCATCTTATATGGCTTAGTTTTTTTTTTGGGTGTAGATCTCAAAGTTGAGCATGATTCCAGTGGTTTGTGTGATGGAATGGATCCTTCACAATAAGCGTTACTCAAAGGAGGTTAAAATGTCTGTTGTGGTTGTCGTTATCGGTGTAGGTGTTTGCACAGTAACTGATGTCAAGGTTAACGCCAAAGGTTTTATTTGTGCGTGTGTTGCAGTTCTGTCAACATCGTTGCAGCAGATTGTGAGTATACTCTGGCTTCTTCATAACTTTACTGCAAAAAGACTGAATGACTGAAAAGATCTCCAAAAGAGAAAGTTTGTTTGGTTCTGATTTAAGATACAATTTCCTTGACATTTGGTAATTTCTCCCTCCAACCAGGATAGAAGATCTCATTGAAGCTTCTAATCCGATACATACATAAATTCTTTAGGTGTCTTTTGTGATTTGACTCTACTATGTATGTGGGTTTAATTCATGATTACAAACTTGATTAGTTTTCCTTTCTGAGAGACAATTAGTTTATTTAGGGAGCCTGCATAGTTCTATCAAATTTACTTATCCTACCAAAGATCCCTTCTTTCTCTTTGAAGCTAAACGATAGATGTCTGAAATTTTTCCTCTTTGCCTTCTTCCCTTGTTTCCCATAGAAGTGATGAAAGTTTGCTTTCCTTTTGTTTCCTTCTATAGCATGGAGAATCAGTAATTACTTTATCAAACCTTTTTGAACCTTGACAAGGATTGTTTCTCGCTCTTAAACGCTAATAAAAGAGGTCTCCAAAATTTTCATGTTCTCCTCAATCTGGTTTTACCCTTACCTAAAAGAAATACAACAAGAAGTACACTTCACGGCTTCAGTCCCAAACAAGGCGCTATAATTGTTGTGTTGTGTTTAGTTGAGGGATAAAAAAGGTAGAAATGGAAACATTGATTTGTCTTTTTCATTTGCCTACTGCTTTGGTCCCTGTTCAGTGGTATATGGAGCAAACGCTTGTTTTTCTTACCATTGCAGAGTTTAGAACAGTTAACTGCAGATACTCAATGGAACAAAGAAATTCCCTGCTGCCTGCTGGCCCAATTCATATAGTACATTTTGTGGTCAAGCTGTCACTTTCTTCAACCAAATTAAATCCTTACTTGATTCTTGAAACCCATCCATCCCTGAGTCATTCTTGCTTTGTTCTCTTAAACTTGTGGTTGCATTTGTGTGATCAAACAACGATTTTTCGGTGCAGTCAATAGGCTCTTTGCAGAAAAAGTACTCAATTGGATCCTTTGAATTGTTGAGTAAAACAGCTCCGATACAAGCTTGCTCCCTCCTTGTGCTGGGTCCTTTTTGCGACTACTATCTTAGTGGAAATCTATTATTAGACTACAAGTATTCTTATGGTGCCATTGTAAGTATCAATCAATCTTCTTATTCCCAGATTATGATGCATATTTGATTGGTCCTTTTATGCCCTACACAACTTTACGCCTTCTGATCATGGATATGTGGCACTTTCTGCAGTTCTTTATATTCCTGTCGTGTTCATTAGCTGTGTTCTGCAATGTGAGTCAGTATCTCTGCATTGGGCGATTCTCTGCAGTTTCCTTCCAGGTTCTAGGCCACATGAAGACTGTGTGTGTCCTGACTTTGGGTTGGTTGCTCTTTGAATCTGCATTGACGTTTAAGAACATATTGGGAATGCTCGTTGCAATTGCGGGCATGGTGATCTATAGTTGGGCCGTGGAGGTTGAAAAACAGGCCAACACCAAGAGTCCACACGCTTCCAAGAACAGCTTGACAGAAGAAGAGCTGAGATTATTGAAGGAGGAAATGGAGAAAGCAGACGTCGAAGTCGGTCAGTCCAAGACCTAAATTTTGAGGTCCCTTATTTGGTAGCCATCATCACATAAATATAGCTTCTTTTGATCAAATTTGCATGTACTTTATCATATTTGTTGCATTATTTATTGAACATCCTACCATTTAGGTCCCAATTTGGTGACCTTTGAATTGTTTTTCGAATAGTTACTGATGTTTTGCTCTTTATCCAAGTCTACCACTACCAGTGTTCTTTCATACCATTTTTAGCTAATGTCATTTCACATAAATTCATTTGTTTTAATTTTAAGTGCACTATTCATACAGTGAAAAGGTCCACCCCAGCTGAGTCCTCTCTGAACCGCAGGAGATAGTTGTGCCCATCATACAGCTCACCAACTTCACTTGCCTCAATGGGAGTCTTGCTCCGGGTAGGTTCAGATCACTTATAATATATGAGGAAGGAAGGGGTTGGGTTAGGAGCGTTTTCAATATGATTCATCCATTTGAAATGATTTAAGAAAACAGGTCATTATTGGAACCATTAAAGAAAAAAAAATTAACTTGAGGAGTATTTATGGTGATGATTAAGCCAACTACTAGTGTTAAATGGTTTTTAGGTTGTACACTTAATTATCGTGATATAGTAGTTCAATTGATCAAAGCACTACTAAGTAGGGCCGTTCAAAGTCGAATCGAAAATCAATTATCTGAATCGAAAAAAAGTTATTGATTTGTTGATAACGAGTTATTGATTTAGCGGTTTTCTTAACGATTTAACTTTTTTTATTATTGCGTGAGAAGCAAATGATTAATCATCTGTTTCTGGAAGAAATCGAAGAATTTCTTGATTCTTAACGACTTTAGATTTTTTTGTAATGGGTTAACCAATAACTTGATAATAAATTAAATAATTTTATTTATATTATTTGATATATAAAGTCGTTGATAGTTTCATACTTCTATTTTATACTTTCTTAAACTCTCGATTATTCTATAATTAGATAGTGTTTGATTTTGAGCAAAACGTAGTTTGTCAACTCATGTGTATGGTTCATTTGATGTGTCACCTTGTTTCTAAGTAATTTTCAATAAATAATTTTTTTAATCAAATCTTAACAGTTAAATCGATAACAATCAATAACCGATAAGTTAATTAATGGTTCTATAACGATTTTGACATATCTACAAATCGATAATCGATAAGTCGAATCAATAAACTTTAAAATCAAATTGAACCGATTGATATGCAGCCACTCACCAAAGTCATATTTCTAATAAGTAAAAAATTAGAAGCTCAAAGTAACATTAAATATGATCTGAAAGCATATATAATTGAAATAAAATAACCGATTCAATTATTTTTATCTGAACATTAAATATAAATAATAACAATACACTAGATAAAGCTTTTACCAGTTGAATATAATCATGTTAATATTATCTTCTTTTTTTAAAAAAAAAAGATATAGAAGAATAAATATTGTGAACAATATATATTCTTCAAGGTCCTTTAGCATCATAAACTATTAAAATCTATAATGTTTAGCCTTGTTAATTAGTACTCTCTCCGTTTCATATTAAGTGAATTGTTGGAAAATTTTTGATGTTTCAAAATAAGTGAATTGTTCACTTTTCAAGGGATATGTTGGAAATTTTTCTAATTTTACCCTTCATTAATTAAGTTTCTAAGGTTGAGTTTTGTATGAGAAATAAATGATGTATTAAATGAGTGTGTAGAGTTTGGAAAGGGTAAAAATGGAAAAACATGACTAAATTTTATCTTTGTTTCTTTTTCTTAATATGTGTGAAATGACCTATCAATTCACTTAATATGAAACAGAGGGAGTAATATCAAATATGGGGGCCTAGTTGGTAGTTGCTTATTTTAGAATGATGATCTAAAGGCATGCAAGCTATACTTCTTTGGTTCGTCGAGGGTCAGTAATATCCTTTAACTATGTATTGAGTAATAATATTTTTCATAATTTATCTGAATAATTTTAATGCCATAAAGCATAAAAATTTGTTGTATTACCTCAAATCACAAAATATTTTTATAATATTATCGATGAAGTTATGATCGATCTTTTTTTCATATTAATTTTAAATAAATGAATATACTTAGTGAATGTTCATTCTATTTCATTCAAAAAAAGAAAAAAAAGTAGATTATTTTTCATATGAAGTG
Organism: Solanum clarkiae; assembly: GCA_011800125.2. Lineage (NCBI taxonomy): Eukaryota > Viridiplantae > Streptophyta > Magnoliopsida > Solanales > Solanaceae > Solanum > Solanum clarkiae. Next base: position 21,633,023 of record JAABOM020000012.1, on the reverse strand, counting down.
AAGGTACGATTAATTTACTCTGGAATTAGTAGTTCCATTTGCTTTGAATTAAGAAATAAAAATACCTTCTACTCGATTAGAATTATTTTAATCATTATCTAAACAAAAATTAATTTTATGATCTTATATATCTGAGTTAATTTTTTTTTTTTTGGTTAAGAGAAATAGTATATTGCAATGTCAGTGCATGTCTTGGCCACTGCCTTGGGGCAGTTTGCCTATCAAAGTGATCAAGAAAACAATTTAGGCAGGTCATTTCTCGACCCGAATAAGAAGTATTTATTAATAATTTTTTTCAAGAATAACTAGTTTTTAAGTTCACGATTAAACAATAGACGAGTTACAAAAATTCTTGTATCATCAAAAAGTTCATGTTGAAGCCCTTTTTTCGCGAACAAGTCAGATACTTGGTCCTGCTCCCTATATATGTGATGTAATTCCCATGCTTTCAACCTACTCAGTAATGATCTACAATCAAAGATGAAATTGCTTGAAAAAATTCAATTACTTTCTGTACATCAGTTCAATCAGTAGTTGCGCAAAGTTATGCTGAATGACCAATTGGAGTTCTCTTCGAAGAGCTTTGAGTTCTGCTTCAATTAAGCTTGTCTGAGGTGTTGCGCCATAGAAACCTAGTATTCATTTTCTTTCATATTCCTTACTTTTTTGTTGTATATTTTAAGTATCTTTTAAATCCTTGACGTGTGTATTATGTAATTATGAAAAGCCACAAAATTTATTTAAAATTTGTACCAATTAAAATAGTACAATGCAATCAATAAGACATAATACAATATATTATGAAAGAATATGTAATAACCATTCAAGCAAAGTATAAAAATTTTATTCCATATTTATAAGATCCATTCAGAAACAACACTCAATTAAATTTTTTTCTATATTCTCCGATCAAAGAAACAATCCTAATTTGATTGTACCAATTTCTTCAATGATAAGTGTAAAGGATTACTTGTATCCAAATCCATTACTTTCTAAGTCAAAAGTTTAATCAAAGATTAATTTTTTTCCCAAAAAAGTTAGTACTACTACAATTATTTTTTATTATTAACATTAAATAAATAAAAAATAAAGTAAATTAAACCCACAATATTTTTTTTCCCTTTTACTTTTTTCCTTTCCCATAAAGCATCTCTCTCTTTTTCTCTCTCTCTCTCCCCCACCGTTTTTTCACTTTCACTTTCACACACACAATTTGGCTTTATTTGTGCTTTCGTTGTCTTTTGATTAACAAAAAAAAATTAGTCTCTCTCTGTCTGTCTCTCCTGTGGGGGAAGAAAAAAATAGTAGCAGTCCTAGTACTACTAGTAGCAGCAAAAGTTGCAGTATAGTCTTCTAATTTTTAAGATTTTTTTTTCAATTATTTTGTTTACCAAATCTGTGAATTTGTCAGCATCTGTTGAAGGATTTTGCTGTTTGTGTGTGTATAACAACCACTTTTTAGTACTTTTTTGGAGCTTTGAGTTGTTGGGTGTATGTGTGTTGTGTTAGTTTGTGAGTGGAGATGAAGTGAAAAAGTAAAATATACAGATTGTTGTGTTTTAGCAGTGCTGTGTGAAGTGAAGCTCAAGAAAATAGCAGTGGTTGTTTTTTGATTAGTTGAAGTTCTGTTCAGATTGGTAAATAGTGCAAAATGGGGTCGGAGCAGAATAGATTTCCACAGCAGCAAGGACCGCCACTTCCTTCTCGGGTATTGTGCAGTTCATTTTTCAGATCTAGTTGCTTAATGACTAATTTTATGTGTGTTGTGTTTGTGTGGATGATAATTTGTTCATCTGTTATGGTTTTGTTGTTGTGATGTTTAGTTGTGCTTTAATTGTGTGGTGGAATCACATTTCCAAGCAGATCTGAGGTTTTGGTGAAATGGGGTTGTGGAGTTTACATGAAGGAATAATTTTAATTTACTAAATATGGTTGTACAGAGTGAGATGAATCTACTTTCCTAATTGATACCATTAGATAATGTAGTTGTTCTCAACTGTAATCTATGTAGCTAAGGGTGTCGTCTAGCGGAATCTATGTAGCTAAGGGTGTCGTCTAGCGGTTCATTTGGTTGAAAATCATGAGATCTCACGCGCAAATCAAATTAGAGATAAGAAAAAGTACATTCACCGATTTCGTTCTATATGTTCTAGCCTCGGTAGATAGCATTACGTGGTACTTGTTCGTGGTGGAAGTTGACAGGTATCCCGTAGAATTAGTTGAGGTAGGACACTGCGGTCATACAGAAAAGATAATGCAGTTATTTTCACTCATAAGAAAATATAGGAATATATACTAGTGCAGTACTTTTGAGGGCCGTGGGGTTAAAGATCTTATTGAGGCCAAAACGTGTGAATGTAATTTTGAGAAAGGAAGCTATTCATATTTTGCTATCTATGGGCTACCTGCTTGATGTTAAGTTTGGCTCCACTGTGTGTGGACCATGGTATCTTTTAGATGTGTGAAAATACAGGTCATACATGAGTCTAATAGATTGGTGATAGAGACATTAAATAGTTTTTCATTGTTGACATTAGATACCATGAGGGAATCTTTAAAAAAATACTTTCCTAATTGATAATGCAGTTATTCGCACTCATAAGAAGATATAGAAATATTATATTAATGCAGTAATTTTGAGGACCGCAGGGATAATGATCTTATTGAGGCCAAAAAAAATGTTTTCAGCTTATTTATTTTGGTGTAAATGTGATCTTGAGAAAGGAGGCTGCTTGTATTTCACTAGCTACCTGCTGGTTGTTGAGTTTGGCTCCATTTTGCGTTGACCACGGTATCTTTTAGATGTGTGAAAATGCAGCTGATACATGAGTCTAAGGGATTGGTGATAGAGACACTAAATAAGTTTTAATTGTTGACTTAGATACCATGATGGATTATTAAAAATGTTACTCTAAGTTGCTCGGACTCTCCAAAAATGTTTCCGCACCCTCATCGGATCCTCCAAAAATATGTCGGATCCTTCAAAAATACACTATTTTTGGAGGATCTGACACGCACCCTTTGACATTTTTGAAGAGTCCGAGCAACATATTTGACCTAAGTTGCTCGGACTCTCCAAGAATGTTGCTGCACCTGTGTTGGATCCTTCAAAAATACACTATTTTTGGAGGATACGACACGCAGCCGTCGATATTTTTGAAGAGTCTGAGCAACATATTTGACCATTTATGATTTCGCGCTAGGTCTTACTTCTGTATATTATGATTTTACTTTTTTGTTCTCGGATTTCGTATGTGAGCCACTTAAGCAGAGAGGCAGATCAAGGAATTTTGATTCAGGGGTTTTGAGTCACTGTCCTTTTTGCTAATGGGTTTTGGATAGCATGTTGAATAGATTTTCAATTAGAAATACAGAGTGTGAGCAAAAGCTAATGGATTTTCTGAACTCGTAGCTCTAAGGTTGTCTCTGCCTGTATTTAGCTGTTCACCACAAATGGTTCTTCAAAAATATTGCATGAAATGCACCTTTGATCCAGCATCTTCCCCTTTATTCTCTTTATGTCTTAAGGATTCATCGTTACAGCTAATGCTCTAATCTTTGACAGCGTAAACGATGGGGAGGATGTTTGGGAGGATTATCTTGTTTTGGAAGACAAAAAGGTGGAAAGCGTATAGTACCTTCATCTCGTATCCCTGAGGCCAATTCAGTGCCAAACCAGCAGAATGTTCCCCAAGCTGGTGGGTTGAATAATCAGACGGCAGCTCTTTTAGCTCCACCATCTTCACCCGCATCCTTTTCAAATTCAGCACTCCCTTCAACAGCTCAATCACCAAGCTGTTTTTTATCTAGCAATTCACCAGGAGGTCCTTCATCTGCTATGTTCGCCACTGGTCCATATGCTCATGAGACCCAGTTGGTATCTCCTCCTGTGTTCTCAAACTTCACCACTGAGCCATCTACTGCTCCTTTCACGCCTCCACCCGAGTTGGCCCACCTAACTACTCCCTCTTCACCAGATGTGCCTTTTGCTCGGTTCCTCTCTTCTGTGAAAGTTAAAACCAACACTGGTGCCAATGATCTTCAAACAACATACTCTCTTTATCCAGGAAGTCCTGCTAGCACACTGAGATCCCCTGTTTCGAGGGCATCAGGTGAAAGGGAACTTCCTCAATTGGATCCCTCTATTCCTTCATCCGAGATCAAGTATCCAGGCCCTGATTCAAGCACCTCCAAGTTGACTCAAGATTCGAATTTCTTCTGTCCAGCTACATTTGCCCAATATTACATTGACCACTCTTTATATCCTCATTCTGGTGGAAGGCTGAGTGTTTCCAAAGAAACCGATGCTTATTCAACTAATGGAAATGGCCAGCAGAGTTGGCAGAACAAACCATGTAAACAAGATGCAGAGGAAGTAGAAGCTTATAGAGCATCCTTCGGGTTCAGTGCTGATGAGATTGTTAGTACGACACAATATGTAGAAATTTCTGATGTTGGATTAGATGAATCCTTTAGCATGACCCCTTTTACTAAGCCAAGAGAAGAGGAAATTATATTAACTATGTCAACAGCTGAGGGAACGAAAGGAGGAAATACCTCTAATATGGCATCTCCTCAGCAGTGCAAACCAGGTATAAATCATCTTGAAGGAGCAGATAATTGTATGAAAGGTACATGATTTTTTACTCCCTTGCTAGTTTGAATAGTAACAGCTGGTATAAAGTTTCAGTCAAATGGATTTTCTTGTCTCTGTTCTTTGCCATGAGCTTCCAAAATTTATGTTTCTTCGGTCGTTGCATTCTATTTCATGCTAGTATTTGTAATTTTCTACTTAGCAGCTTCTAAATTCAGTTTAATATTTTTCATGGGACATGTTTAAGTAATAACCAAAAGCTCAACCATTTCATATTCTTGAGATCCTTAAACAGTTCTATATTATATGGATATAGTTCAAGACATAGACTGACTGCTTCTGCCTTGTATATCCACAGATCATACGTCTCCAAAGCAAATTGAACTTGCTAACCATGCTATGAGTGACGATGAAGGCATCTTCTCCAAATTGGGAACTTTAAGAGTAAGTCGGAAACATGATCATGGTTTGTCAAGCTCCGATGCAAAGATAGACTACAGGAGAGGAAGAAGTTTGAGAGAAGCAAAAGGCAATATCGCATGGTAGCACTAATATTTAGAATATTATATAGTCCTATTGGCTGAATTGCATGGTTCTCTTCTTTTTGCTTTTGTTGAGGGTCTTCTTTCACAGGTGGTTTAACCTCACTCGCGAAAACCCCTGCTGTGTCCTCATTTATTCTGCTGTTTTATTTATGAATGTATTGTCTGTATATCTTATGGTCCTCTCGAGTTATGTCAAAAGTTGTAGCAATATACTTTCAGCCATTAACGTCTCTAGGAGTGGGAATGGATCCTGGAACTTTTTGTACTGTGGATTGTGTATGCTTGTTTCAGAGTGTCTTAGGCTTGTGAAGTCTTTGGAAATGTATCTTATTGAATATGCATTTCAACCAGGTATATTGCTTTAAAGACAATGCTTTTGCTGATTTGGATGACAATCCACAGTTCTTTCACATTACAGTACTAAGATCCCCTTTCTTTGTTTTACTCAAAGATATTTCTGCTCATGCATTACAAAATATGAACTGGCGTTTCCTCGTAGATCTCTGGATTTCACCTCAACACATGAAATTCCACTCTCCTCTGTCTCACTCGAGCATTCTGCCAGTTTTGGCGGTTTTTTCTGGTTTATACCCTTCCCATCTTTTACCATGATTCTACAACAATAATATATCCGATATAGTTCCACACGGATAGAGCCGGTGGAAATGTTTTTTTGAAAATTGTTTTTCAAGAAAATAAGTCAATTTTACTGTGAGGTTGGGTGGTGAGGATGGAAGCTACGAGAGTGTTGGTGAAGGTGAAGTGGGTTAGAGAGCGTTAGAAGGCACAATCAATGTAGAATGCCATCGGTAGGACCTGTTTTTCCATTTTCAACGGAGAAATCATTTTAAGTAACTTTTTTTGTGAAAAATGTTTTTCAAAAGTTTTGACCAACCAAACATGAAAAACTCGAGGAAACATTTCTTTTATCTTGACTCTTCGATGTTTGAAGCTAGTGCAACAGGGGACAGAAATGAACGCAGATTTAGCTGCTTCATTTACATGAAAATGAGAACACATAGGAGCTTCTGGATGATAAGGATCTTGTCAAACTTTTGTTCTCTTTAGAACAAAATGATAATTGTTCATGATTTATCAATAGATCACGAAAACGTCAAGAGTATTTGAGTAAATGAAAAAGGGCATGATTCTTATGGGGCTTGATTTTTGAGACGAGAGTTTTTCAAAAACAGGCTCCCTATCTCTATGAGGTAGTGGTAAGGTTTGCGTACATTCTTCCCTCTTCAAATTCCACTTGTAGAATTCCACTGGGTATGGTGTTGTTTGAAAAGGGCATGGTTCTAACCTGCTCCATAATAAGACCAAAGTGTCGATAAGTTGGCAAAGTCCATAATAACTTATACAAATTAACATCTTGAAGCTTGTTGGACATAACGAAAATGGGAGACAGAAACCACATACTAGGTTTATTCATAACAGAAATGGCCAAGAGGTTTTCATCACACACATATCATTACAGACTGAAATGAACTAGAAAAACATCACAACCAGAGAAACTGTCATAGTATTGCCCACGACCATTTCAGTATGATTGACGCTGGTAGCTCGTTGTACTTCTTTAACATTTCACTTTAGTGGCTCAGATTCCATTAAGGGTGATCACAATTCTGCGTGGGGTAGCAGAATCACGGTGCTCACACAGCCATATGCCCTGAGATTCAGAAAACATTAGTTGTTCATCATACCTGTAAGTTTGACATTCAAGAATCAATATAAAGACATGTAATGGTCTTGTCTCGGCAGAATAGAAACAATTGACAGTTAGTAAGAACCGTCTCTGTGGAATTCTTTTTTTTATCCTAGTCATGGTTTGGATCTCTAGACTGGGAAGAATTGGTTGTGTAAAAGATGGGAATTGAAGGATAGATTTGACCAACTTGATAACGAGAATAGATGTAATAACTTTAACTGCCTGCTTTTTAACGGAACACATAATCTAACATGAAGGTGAATGCGTTGAAATTCATTGTTCTAGCCATGCTCAGATCAAATGACATGGAAAGAGGTAGCATAAGTACCTGCCAGGTTCCCATATTTAGCTTTCCATCCGTGATTGGTATCCTGAAAATCCAAGACGTGGTATCAGTGTATGGAGAAGGTGTGATAAAATATATGGATTAAATCAAAAGAGGAACACGGACGTGAGGTTGCAGCCAAACATCGATGACTTAATATGAGCGGGCATGTCGTCTGGCCCTGTCAAAATTGCAACATAATAATGTCAAAATAACAATCAATAAAATTGAGAAAAACAAGCTAACCAAGGAGGGGAAAAAAAACAAAGAACTTGATATAAATTCAGTCAGGAAGATCAAGGGTGATGAAATAGAATATAAATTTAGGTAAAACAGTAGTATCGTGAGTAGGTATGACACAAAATGAGGAATGGAAGTCAGAATAATCAACAACGAATGAGCAGATAATTTTGCTAAACATTTAAACCGACAGCAAAGGTCTCCAGAAGCAACTCAAATGCAGTAAAAGAGCAAAATTCTTTAATCATGTTAAGATATATCAATTTTCAGTCTTCTTTATTTTACTGTGATTAATTCGGAAAAATCAATGTACAAGGAGGATGAAGGGTCTAGCTATGCATTTGCTGATCACATGAAGAAGTGGAGCTGGATTCTGAAGTACGCAGCAACTGAGCTAGAATTTAACACTGAAGTAGTTGAAGCTTGAATCTAACCTAGATCTCTCTCTCTCCCTCTTACATCTCATTTTTCTTCTCATTGCTGATCTCTCTTCTCATGTTTTGGTACATATATATCCTCATTTCTCGGCTCTCATCCCATTTCATCGTAGGTTTTCTTGTATTGAGAACAAGTCTGTTCTGTAGACATACATCTCACTAAAAAGTGTAACAGGGCTGAAGACTACCATGGATCATTTTGATTTCATACCTTCTATCTGTAAGATATAAGTTATTATCTCCATTACGAAGATACATTGGATGAAATATTTTGAGTTTGTCGCTATTCTGAAATAGGAAATTTTAGGTTTTGATTACTTAGGTTTTGTTATTTAAAAGATTACTTGATTTTCCAGTAATTTAAGGAGATTTATTTTTTTTGAGGAACGGGTAACAATAATTTAAGGAGATTTATTTTACTTGATTATATTGAAAATGTGGTTTCTCGAGATGGAACATAGACTCTGGAATACTTTCATGTTGGCTTTATTCAAGCATCTCAGGCCAAGCACAAACTCTTAAAATCATAACAGAGACTCGAGCTCAGTCGTAAGAATTTGAGCCCCCGAAAAGCTCAGGCAAAAATTGCTAGGTGTTTCGTTCAGATAGTTTTCACCCCAAACCCACAGCAACCCACTAAATTACCACCCCGGGATTAAGATCGTCTAATACCTATACCGACATACCAAGTGTAATCTCACAAGTGGGGTTTAGGGAGGGTAAGATATACATAGACTTTACCCTATATTTGTGTGGGAGAGAGCCTATTTCAAATATATTACATGGCGAACAAAAATTAAGAAAAGGAACAGCAGTACAGAGCACATGGATCAAGCTAGACACTTACCCTCAAGAGTATGTTGCCATGGTGCAGATGCCCCCTGAAATTATCATTTTAAAAGAAAGTAAGACTATCCACAAAAGTGAACGACTATTACTCAACTTGGCAGAATATGATCTTACCTCTGGGACAACCCTATTAAGAAATGTCTCTGTATCCTCTCGAACATCTGAGTCGTAATTTTCATTTATAGTTAAAGAAGCACTTGTATGCTGCACTGGTTAAACATACAGCTAACCATGTTCAGTCATAAAGGAATTCTAGTGCAAGTATTTTGCCAATTAAGAGGCATCAAGCAGAATTTCAAGTGAAATATCAGAATAAGGTTACTTACGAAAAAGATGAGCAAGCCCACATTTGAAGTCTGCTAGCTCTTGACCAATTTCCTTCATAATCTGATGAAGACAACATATAAGCCAGAAGAATAAGAATGGAACCCCGAATACATTCAACTTTTGTGAGACAACATGTCAGTTTAGTTTGTGCGCCAACTAATAGGACATTCAGCAATGATGTTTTCACAGATTCTATTGTCACGTTTGCTTTTGTAACAGCCAAAATATCTGTAATTCAAAAATTATCCTGTCATGTTGATTATTCCTACTGGCATGATATATATTACTCACTTCCTTCCACCCACCCCCACGCCATGGCTAACCACTAGGAAGCTTCGATAAGCTTGAATTTGTATAACTAAATAGCTGGAACCATTTCCCAGAACAATCCACTGAAGTAACTTCCTCGCTTATCATTTTTCAAACTATAACATAATGGAAAATGAAAGGTGGAAAGTTAAAACAGTTTCTCACTGGTATCAGAGATTCAAACTTTATGATTCTATAAACCAATTGAATCAATCAGTCTTCCACTTGTCATTCTAAAATTAATCTAAACTAATATACTAACAAAATTAGAATTCTCAAATAGAGGTTTCCAAGAAATTACTTGCTTTATGAAAATAATAAATAACAAAATGACCAAGAAGCAATCTATCCTATGTTGTTTTGTGCATAGAGAATAAGAAATGAACTGAATGTATCAGTTCGACCTCCAGAAGCAAAAAGAAAAAAAGAAAAAGAAAAGAGAAACATATGACACATTTTTACAGTCTGATCAGGTGTTAGGAGATTATATTGGCATCACTCACAACAGTTACGAGCTTATTGAGACATTATGCACATTTCAAGTTCACTGGAGTTGTTGCAGAAAACACCAGCCATTCATTCTTTACAAGAAACGTAATTATGTAATTGAAGTTCAATATTACTCTCAAATCCTTTCAGTAAGTGCAACTAACGGAAATGAGGGACATAACTAGGGGTCAACTAAAGAATAGAAATCCTGGTTTCACAAAGCTACTCAAACAAGCATACACACGATTTTATTCTGTATGTTTGCTTTGAGATAATAGTATTAGCAACGAAGGGTATGCCTAGTGGCCAATGAAATGGGTTCATGGTTCAAATTACAAGACAAAAAGGAGTTAGGTGATTTCTTCCCATCTGCTTGAGGCTTGTTGGACAAAGTTACCCGATACCTATATTGGTGGAATTTTTTTTTATGACAAGGGTAACCCGCAGCCACTACCCTGCACCCGCTCCTATGAAATAGCTCGCAAACCACATAGGAGAGGTAACATCTCTTAGTTGATGGGATAATGGAGGTGCCGTTGTATGAGAACAAGGTTTACCACTAACATCAATTTCTCCATAAAGCAAGAAACAATACAAAAATAAGTTGTTATTAATAAGGCAGAGATCAACAAAATACCAAACATCCAGTGTTTCAGTAACAAAAACAATCCCATAGTCCATAAGTTAACACTATCAAATCTCTCTAAAAGTGCAGTCTTGGTAATATCTTAGTTCACTTAATTGCCAGGAGCAAAATTAACACACAAAAAACAAATCAGTGGCTGCTCAGAAACACAACCAATTATATCTAATCAACTTCTTCTTTTTATATAACCGCGGTGTCCGAGCCAAACATTTGCAAGTAATCAAAAGCAAACAGAAGAACAAAAATGGAAATCTTAGTAGCTCAATTGGTTTAAAGATTCGATTCCCCACCTTATAATCATCTCCCCCATTCGCTCTTCCCCTAGCCCCAATTGTTTATTCAAAAATGAATCAGTTAATTGACATTAAACACAAAGGGTGTCCACAGAATTCATCGAGAACCATAAAGACTGAACCCATAAAGCTTAATTCCCATAAACATACCTTAGAAGTAACAAGATGACAGCCTCGCCTTTGAGGAGGAAGAGTCACAGTTTTTTGAGCCCATTTTGGTGAAGCCATGGAATCAGAAGGACTGTTAATTGTTGTTCTCAAAGGAGTATACTGACACTTCAAACTGATCGATGCCGAAAATGGCTTTTTTGCAATTCCACCAAAGGATACTAAAGAGGAAGAAGACGAAAGAGAAAGCATTTGCTTCCAAGTGTTGTTTCAAGAAGAGCCTTTTGGGGGACTTTGGACCAAAAGTGTAGTGATTTTTGGGCTTCAAAAAACTTTGACAAATTTAAAATGAGGCCTATAAAAGAGTGTGTAGCGTGTGTGTTATTTTAGGGGAGTGTAATTTGTATGGTCCAAATTTAGCACTCTTTACCTCCACTAAAATATTTAGAGTAAAATAATATCCTATATTAATATTCTATTTTTGTTGATTATAATGTTTGGTTTAACTTACACGTATTTTGATTAATTTTTTAGTATATATTTCTGCTTTGTCGATAAGAAGAAAGACTTTGTTTTTAATCTGGAAAAAACATTTACCTTTTAAGTAGCTCTTTTTCTGCACTTTTCATTAATTGTAAATATGCGGTGATGTTCAACTCATTTCATTGGTTGATAAGTCATGACTTAACCGCTCCCTATAGTGCTAAAAATTTGCATTGACAAGAACACTTAATGATTATTTACTAAAGAATTTCTCTTAATGAGAATAGTAATTTGAAAAGTTAAAAAATAGATATAATGGTTAAATTTGTCATGAATTATGATGTACATTGCATTTATTTAAGAAACTCACAAATTAAAAAGGGATGCATGGTAGCATCGATGCTAACATTAGTGATAAATTTAGCTTATTTTGATGAAGGCAACTATATATTTAACCTCAATTATTGATAGAGTGTAAATTTGTACCATTTTATACAATTGGAATGAGATAGTCAATCTTGTCATTTAGGAGCAAAAGTAATTTATGGTAGGGATATGTAGGTTTAGTCCCATTAATATATTCTTGAGTAGTATTTTTCTTTTAAATTAATAAAAAGTTAGTATCGTTTTTGAAATTCATTAAAAAAAATCAATAACTCTGCTTCTAAGGTTGAATGAAAAATGATGAATAAATAATTTAGTAGATAATTTACATGATTTGGAGATGCAATCATTATATATCATCTGATTCAACCAACCATCCATCCTGGTGCCTTTTCTATTGATTTGATCGCTACTCATTATTAATTTGGGTTCACTTTTTGCTATTTTATATCTATCTATCTATATATAAAATCTTGTTCAATTTTCTATCCCAACCAATAAGATCAATTAAAGTATTCAACAGAAATAAAGAAATCTCACTTTTAATAAATTTTGAAGGACCAAAATTACTTAAAAATATATTTTAAGGTACCATTTTGAACCTATATCAAACATTGGGGACCATTTTCATCATTTTCTCCTTAACTTAGTCGCGTCGCCACTTAACCCCTCCTATATAAACCGTATTTTCGGAGCGGGGGAGAGAGAGTGTGTGTGTAGTAGGTGAAAAAAAATATCAGAAATGGATGCAGATTACGGCATACCTAGAGAACTCTCTGATCTGCAAAAGCTTCGATCTCAGTATCAACCTGAGCTTCCTCCTTGTCTTCAGGTTTCTCAGTTTTTTTCGCATTTTTTTTTGCATTTTTTGTGTGTTTTTTCGTTTCTATTGGTCTATTATGAACTGTGATTCGTTAGAGAAGTTGTTGTTGTTGTTGATTCGATAGAGAAGTTGTGTATGTTAGCATTTCGAAAAATCCGCAACTAATTACCGGCGAAATGTATGTAGTTTGTAGATTGTATCGGTATACTAACGTCCTTAACAATAGAATAGATCTGATGTTGTAGATCAGATTCATTCTTCTGCTATCTATATCGTTACAGTTTTTTGGTGTTGATAAGAATTAGCTTACTTGTTACAGCATAATTTTCTGTTTGATTTTTTAGTCATTGTGTTTGTATAATTTGTTAGCATGATGATGATGCAAAATGAGTTTGAGTGAAGAAGTTTGGATTCGTATAGCAGACCTCGACTTGTTTGGGATTGAGGTGTAGTTTGTTCTTTGTGTTTACATATGATTTGCCGAATTTAACAGTAAGGTGATTGAGTAGTTGTGAGAAGAAAAAGAAGAGAGAGTGTTAAGTGGGGAAAGGTAGAAGGTGGGTTCATCATTCATCGAGTTTCAAACCATGGGCCGTTTTCCATTGGGGAGTACTTGGTTATTAAAAAAAAAAATGAAAGTGAAAATGCATCCTACTTTCCTGTCGAGTGTCTCCAGGAAGAGATGCTGATTGTATCTTGTTGGATCATCAAGCAAGGCGGACTTTGTATATGGACTCTTATCCTTGTAGAATATGTGTATTATGGACTTGAACCTTTTTGTGTAAATCAAGGACGATTTGGTATCTTTTTTCACATATGCCATAATGTATTTTGAAGATTCTTTGTTCATTTATCTGATTGTTCTGTTTGATGTGTATTCATTTGGATTTATTATGAACTTCCACTGGGTAGCTGCTCAGAGAGTTCGATCCTACTAACTCTTATAAGGATGTAAGATTTTTCTATCCTTAATCCTAAGTTCACTAAGTCTGGTTAAACCGAAACAGGGTACTACTGTGCGGGTAGAGCTAGGTGATGCAACCACTGCAGCAGATCCCTCTGGTGCACATGTAATAAGTCGGTCTTTTCCTCACACTTATGGTCAGCCATTGGCCCATTTTCTTAGGGCAACTGCCAAGGTCCCTGATGCTCAGATAATTACCGAGCATCCAGCAAAGAGGTTTGCATTAATAATTTTTAGTTTAATCTTTAGCTATCAATGACATTAGGGATGAAATCATGAGTTGTTTGCTCCAAGTCTATGTTAAAAGTAGGCATATGGCAATTCTTTTGTTTTGGTAACTAAAAGATCCTTCATTTTAGTTATCCATAAAAACAATCCTTCCTTTAAGTTGTTTTTGAAATTCCACTTGCATTTACTGTCTTTAGAATCTAACGGAGGGGCGTAAAAGTCTAAAGCTACGAGTTTCTACCAAAACTGATGTATTTATTTATGTATTAACATAAGGATAGAAGTTCACTGAGACATGGATTTCTGCGAAATGAGCTTTGTTTAATTTTGAGAGCTATAAACTTCTTTTATTCTATATGGACAAGTTTTGCCCTTTATTTAGTGAAATTTATATCCGTATCAAAACAAGAGCATCATAAACATCTCTGGTATCCTAACGTTTTCATTGTGTTCACTCTTATACCTTTTTAGGGTTGGAGTTGTTTTCTGCGGGAGACAATCTCCTGGCGGACATAACGTGATATGGGGTATTCATGACGCCCTTAAAGTTCACAATGCAAACAGTACTTTGCTTGGTTTTTTGGGTAAGTAGTATTTTCGTGTTGGTGCTCTATGTTCTCTGATGCATCTGCACATGTGCTCTCCTATAAATCTGCTAGATTTCGGGATTGTTTCTTATGCTCTCCTGGTTGAAATCTCCTGGTCATCTATTGTTGGGACATCAGGGCAGTAAACCCTTAGAAAGGCCAACTGGAACATAATTTTATTGTCTATTACATGTGTCATGTCTTTTATGCTGTGTGTCATAATTTTTTCTGCTGTATCTCTCCTTTTCAAATGTCAACAGGTGGTTCTGAAGGTTTATTTGCTCAGAAAACCCTAGAGATCACCAATGATATTCTTGCCACCTATAAGAATCAAGGTAGAATCTGCTTTTGAATGAAGTCAGTATTTTTTTTTCCTTTTTGTCTTAAGCTTATCATTAGTTGATTTGTCCCCATTAAGGTGGTTATGACATGCTGGGTCGGACAAAAGATCAAATTAGAACAACCGAGCAAGTTAATGCCACAATGGCTGCATGCAATGCTTTGAAATTGGATGCCCTTATCATTATTGGAGGTATTTATTATGCATTTTTTTGTTTCATTATGGATCTTCTGTGCATACAGACAGAGAGAGTGATATACATCCTAACATATGCATTGTACTTTGAAGGGGTAACTTCAAACACTGATGCTGCTCAACTGGCAGAAACATTTGCTGAAGCAAAATGTCAAACAAAAGTATGCATGGGTTGAAGCTGTTCTCTTTATCTAGTTTAGTGTTATGCTTGTGACTTTTCACGAATAGAAGCGAATAACCTAATTTCTTCTCCAAATGTTTTTGCAGTATTCCAACTTTAACCTATCATTCTCTTCCATTTTATCCTCTTATTATGGAAGCTTCATACTTTCTGATTGTCCTTTTCTCCAGGTGGTTGGAGTTCCTGTTACATTAAATGGAGATCTAAAGAATCAGTTTGTTGAAACAAACGTCGGTTTTGACACAATATGCAAGGTATTAGTCCAGTTGTGTCTATCGTATGAAAGGAAGCATTGATCTAAGGACTACTTTTTTTAGAGTATGCATAGTTAACATCTAAAACCTTTTCCTTTGAGAGGCATTGCCATTTAGACTTGTGTACAAACCCCCCCCCCCCCACCCACCCACACCCTTAAATTTT
>JAABOM020000012.1:21600831-21617445 GCA_011800125.2 Solanum clarkiae | reverse complement strand
TTTATGGTGGCGTTCAGGTTGAGTGTTCTTTTTACTTGTTATGTTATATGTGATGGAATTTGAGGTGAAATACATTCAGCAGATTACAGGTAAGTGTTAAATTTTGTAGGTCATTTTGATGATTTCTTCATGAGCAAGAGTCCTTGTTTTTTCTAGTAATGATGCTATTTGTGTGCTTCAAATGAAACCAAATCCTAATAAATTATGTAAATGCATCCTGGGGAAGAAGCTTATTTTTATCTTGGTGGTCATCTTAGGTTAACTCCCAACTCATTAGCAATGTGTGCACTGACGCGCTCTCGGCAGAAAAGGTAATTTCATGTTCTTCACATCTCGTCCAACTTCTATGGAATATTTCAGTTAATTTTAAATATACTTTTCTGGTGGGTTTCATTTCTGTTATATAAATTTGTTTTGATGGTGTTGACTGTCTGTTTATTATGTTCACAACCTTATCTTTTATATTTCCTGCCTATGTCTTTTATCAATCTTTTACTATAATTGTGTAACTTTCCTTTTCAGTATTACTATTTCATCCGACTCATGGGGCGAAAGGCATCACATGTTGCATTAGAATGCACTCTGCAGTCACATCCCAACATGGTTCGTTTTTACAGCTTCACCAAAAAACTAATGAAGTAATTGTGCTGTTAGGATATGTTCTCTTAGAACTTGCAAGTGTTCTCTATCAAGAAGTGTTAATAAATGATCTTGTAGGTAATTCTTGGTGAGGAGGTAGCTGCATCAAAGCTTACTCTTTTTGACATCACAAACAAAATTTGTGACGCAGTTCAAGCTAGGGCTGAACAAGGTATGGAAACTTTACCTTTTCTTTTGTTGTCTTTTGATATGCTTTCCAAAAAACATAGTCCACTCACTAAGTTTTTGGATTTAGATAAAAACCATGGTGTGATCCTGTTGCCAGAGGGGCTTATTGAAAGTATTCCTGAAGTATATGCTTTACTGCAGGTAAAATCCATGTAAAAACGTATTATTTCTTAGCCTGCCTTTTGGTGTCCCTTATCACACCCTCTTCACTTACCCAGGGAAAAAAAAAGAAATAACGGGCAAAGAGAACAAATAGTCCAAAAAGGGAACACTTGTAAACCTTAATTGGGGGGCCCTTATGATTCTTTGTTTGGAAATGGAGTTTTTGGTTTTCACAGTGCCTTGTTTTGATCCCTGTGCATTGCAGGAAATTCATGGTTTGCTCATACAAGGCGTTTCTGCTGGTAAAATTTCCTCTCAGCTTTCACCTTGGGCATCTGCTCTCTTTGAGTTCTTGCCGCCCTTTATAAAAAACCAGGTACCACTTGTGTATTGTTGTAACTGAATACTCAGATATAAGAGATATTAAGTTTCACTTGGATAGTTCTTACATAAAATATTTATGATGTTATAGCTCCTCTTGCACCCCGAATCAGATGATTCTGCTCAGCTATCACAGGTAACTAATTCTCCCTTTGGATGGTTTGTTTGGTGATACACATGAACTATATATTTAGTTGATTATTCTTTTCTTCTTCCTCACAGATTGAGACTGAGAAACTTATAGCTCATCTTGTGGAAACTGAAATGAATAAGCGATTGGTATAGCTTCTGTCTTGCTCTATTCTGGAATGTGAAGTGTTGCATGTCATACTTTGTATGGTTTTTCTTTAGGGGCAAACAAGTGAAATATCCCATCTCTAAACAGGAAAGCTATTTTAGTAAGGACATGTTTGTTGTTCTACTACTATAAGTTTTTGAGCTTGTAAGTAAGTAGTGCACTGACTTCTCTCAACCTCTACATTGTCGTTGACTTGTGTTTACATTTCTTTGTGAAGTTATTTGATGCGAAATTTACAAGAATGATCTCCTTAAATACAAAAATCATATCTCTCTATCAGAGAGGATTAAGGACCACATTTATGCTAGTTTGGAGTGGGGAGATATATTTTTAGACCTCAGAAAATTCAATCAAGTTTTTGTCTTTCCTCATTTCATGAAATATAGCTCTTCTTCATGACATTTTACGTTAGGATGCTAAATTTCAAAGCTGCTTGCTAAAGTTTCCTCCCAAAACAAGGTCATGTTACACGAACTGACATTTTACGTTAGAATGCTAAATCTCAAAGCTGCTTGCTAAAGTTTCCTCCCAGACAAGGTCATGTTACACGAACTCTTCATTTGCTTTGACTTAGACTGGGTATGGCTATTTCATATGGTCCTTTGTCAGAAGTTTAATGCCTTGCTGTATTGACTATATAACCATGCCCATTACTAGTATTGACTACATAACCATGTCCATTGCTAATGCTCAATTTCATTGAACATGTAAGGTTGTTATTGCATATTTCACACAGATCCTTCAGCCATTGCTATGTTTTCACTGAGCAGTCTTTCTTTGTAAACTTTTGTTTGCTTCGAAAACATTGTTATTTCTTTAATAGCTGGTGCATTTGAAAGTGAATGTCACATGATTTAGATATTTGCTGCCTTGGTAGCGTTACCTTTACATAACATGTCTTGTATCTTGTATGACTTTACAGAAAGAAGGAACTTACAGGGGAAAGAAATTTAACGCGATTTGCCATTTCTTTGGTTATCAAGCTCGGGGATCATTGCCATCAAAGTTTGATTGTGACTATGCATATGTAAGATTTATTTTTTTTCCTAGCTTTTCCTTTCTTTTTCTTTTAAGGGAGACAAACTCCCTCCGTATTATTATACGTGATGTTGTTTGTCTGAGCACATGGTTTTAGGAAAAAAGAGAAAAAAGTTTTGAACCTTATGGTCTAAAACAAGTACTCTCTATGTCTCAATTTGGTTGTCTTACTTTCGTTTTTAGTTTATTTGGAAAATAACGCCTCTTCCCTTTTTTGGCAACTCTTTAATTCTAACTTTTCACGCGGCATACTAAAGATTTCTAGATTGAAGTGCATTTTGGTGTGTTCTGCATATGTTAACCACCACAAGATTCAAAAATCTTTTTACTTAAATTTCCTGTCAAGTCAAAACTAGACAAACAAATTGAAATTGAGGAAGTAATAGATACTCATATGCTATAAATCAACTTATTAATGTTGTAATGCGAAGCTTAAAGTAAATTGTTTCTAATTATAGGAAGATCTAGTCAAACGAAATTGGAAAGTACATGACATAAATTGACAGAGGGGGTATAAAATTGTACAGAATAAGATATTAACAAGAATTATATGCCAGGTACTTGGTCACGTCTGCTATCATATTTTGGCTGCTGGCCTCAATGGTTACATGGCCACATTGACTAACTTGAAGAATCCTGTCAACAAGTGGCGCTGTGGGGCTGCTCCTATAACTGTAAGCTCCTTACTGTATTCTGTTCTGATGTCCAATTGTAGCTTGTTGAATAATGCACCCTAAGTTTATATACTTTTTGTGAAGCTGTAATAGTTACTTTTTAACGTTTCATACTGTCCTCTACCTACCAAAAAATAAATCAAAAATAAAATCAGAAAACGATTGACCTTGTCACTGTTTGTTTAAATTCTAGGCTATGATGAGTGTGAAGCGGTATGGTCGTGGTCCTGGCAGGGCATCACTTGGGAAGCCTGCTGTGCATCCAGCCACTGTGGATTTGAAGGGCAAAGCATATGAGTATGTCAATGTCCTGAATCTTTTGCTTAACAGGAAGTTGAACTTTTGTGATTGAGAAGTAGGGAGTAGATTGTAAATTCCAAAGGAAAGCTCTCTTAAGAGTTGATATTCTATAGTGATTTCTGTGCGTATAAGATGTGTCTTTATTTTGATGCAGATTATTGAGTCAAAATGCATCAAAGTTCTTGCTCGATGATGTTTATAGAAACCCAGGGCCCCTCCAGTTTGATGGCCCTGGCGCTGACGCAAAGGCTGTAACTCTTTGTGTTGAAGACCAGGATTACATGGGTCGTATTAAGAAACTGCAAGAGTATCTAGACAAGGTGATGATTGTTCCGCTAGGAATATATCTACTCTTATGTAAAATTATAGCATTATTTATTTATCATGGCCAACTGCTATCCAAGCTTTCTATACATTTACATTCTCTCTTTTAAACTTCGGTTTGGTGCATACATTCTCATTTTATTATCTACTTTCCAGGTTCGTACGATCGTGAAGCCTGGATGCTCGCAAGATGTCCTGAAAGCTGCATTGAGTGCCATGTCTTCTGTCACGGACATTCTCTCTGTGATGTCCTCGCCTTCAAGCAACGTGAACACACCATTCTAAATGAGAACACCCCTTAACCTCACGGAAATTTAGAGCGTCTTATTTTCAAACTTTGTAGAATTCATAGCCCTTTTTTCCTCTGATCATCTTTGCATTTTTGCCGGAACTTTATTTAGTTACAGAAATGTTAGTCGGATTGTGTGACATTATATAGCGGCCTTTAACTTCTCTAGTTTGTTTCGTTATTTGTACTTTTGAAATTTTGACGAGCCGAATATTGTTGAGAAGATTATATTTATTTTGGTTTGGTGTACATGATTTTGGGTTTCTTACCCATTATTGGGGCCAATTAGATTTGAATTCATGTAGAGAAATTCCATGTTGGTGGATAAAATACTCCTACCTAATCAGTCTCCGTATTCGTATCCAAATGAAGAATTTACTCCATCATA
The DNA here is from genome assembly GCA_011800125.2 of Solanum clarkiae. Classification (NCBI taxonomy): domain Eukaryota; kingdom Viridiplantae; phylum Streptophyta; class Magnoliopsida; order Solanales; family Solanaceae; genus Solanum; species Solanum clarkiae. Next base: position 21,612,823 of record JAABOM020000012.1, on the reverse strand, counting down.
ATCTTTGTTGGTCGCATATTATTTATAATGAAAGGGTTCTTAAACAATCTCCCACACATATTAAAAGAAGATAGAAGATAATCACTTGAAAGGTGTGTTCACGTTGCTTGAAGATAAATCAATTTTATTACTACTATTATGTTAATATTTTTCTTTCTTCATTGTTTTTATCATTATTTTTATTTTTCTTTCTTCATTGTTTTTATCATTATTTTTTACTCTTGATCTTCCTTTAAACTTTTTTCAGAGTAGATGATGTATGAAAAACAACCCCTTTTCCCTCAAGGGTGGGGCTTAAGCCAGTGTACACCTTATCTTTCTAGACCAAATTTCACCTATAAAATTATATTTAATATGTTATTGTTATAAGTCATGAATTTGTTCAAAATAGAAAATTCTAAGTGCGCGTCATTATCACCCCGGCCATCTCCAGAATTGATTTCTGATATGGTTATTTAACTAATAGTTATCATCTCAATAAAATCACCTTTCTTCTTGATTTCGATTTTTTTCAATAAAAAAAGAAAGTGACTTTATAAGATAATAACCATAATGAGTTGAATGATCATCTGAAAAATCAACTCGACATCTGTATCACCTAGTTCCCAAAGAATGTTACATGAAAATGAAGATTGAAAATGTTATGCTTCTTCTATTTCAATTTGTTTGTCTGATTTTGACTTGACACGGAGTTTAATAAAGTAAAGAAGAGTTTTGAATTTTGTAATTTTGATCTAAAAATATGTAAAATATACCAAAATGACCTTGAATCTTGTAGTTCTAAACATGCCACGTGGAAACTTGGAGTTAAAGAGTTGTTGGAAAAAGGAAAAACATGTTTGCTTCTAGACGGACTAAAAATGAAAGTAAGACAAACAAATTAAAACGGAGGAAGTAGTTAGTTCCGATTATGCACAAATGAAATGTGATGAGGCATAATCAACCTGAGATTTATCATCAAATCTAGTAGAGGGCAATGCAGGTTGTTCAGATTGGTGCTCTGATCGCGCTAAGTCATTTGCTCGAAGCAGTGGCTCAGTAGAGACCCCAACACCCGTTATGGAGGTTTCACTGGCGTTAACTTCAACCTCATCGGGGCTGATACTTAATGATATTCTGACAATACTATACACATATGCCCACAGATAAATCGCGCATACCTGAAGAAGAGAAATCACCAGGAAACGTTGCATTAGATTTCCTTTGTGTGAAAAGTTACTGGTGTTAGAAATTTGTTTGTCGTACTTTCCTTTTTAGTCAGTTTCAAAACAAAAAACCAATTGATTCAAAAGTTTTCTTGAAACTTCGTGCAGGTCAAGATCAAACAAATTGAAACGGAGAGAGTATTCAACGCCATAATTTCACATCGATGATCATCCAAACATGAAAGTACTATGAAACCAACTAAATTATTACGTGCAAGAACACATACCGCCATTGAAAGGGCAGCATAGCCCATTCCATATGTGCTGCAAACATCAGGCGCTCCGAATGGGCTTCCTTTATCCTTACAAACAGCTGGATTTATGATGAGAAGAACGTTGCCCATGTTTCCTGTTCGCATAGCAGGCCACAAAATTATTCGGAGAACAAGTACAGAAGACTTCTGTTTGTCTGGTTTTAACTTGGCACGAATTTAAGAAACCAAGAAAGACTTTTTGAATCTTGAGCTCATAAAATAAGGATAGATGGAATGTACCAAAATGTCCTTTAATTTCATAATCATAAACATGTCATGTGAAAAATTGAAATTAAGGAGCTGCCAATAGAGTATAGAGACGTTCTTTTTGAAATACACTAAAACGGAAAGTAAGAATAAATTGAAACAGTATACTTAATTTTGGCAAAATAGTAAAGTTAAGTTATCACCTCATAAGTTCAAACGAAATAGAAGAAATTAGCAGAACATGAAAGAGGAACGCGGAAGGTATAGAAGATCAATTACAAGCATCATATAAACTTGAACTCTAGTCATGTTCGTGACTGATATTCTTTCTGGTAATACATACCTGAAGCACAACAACCTACAACGAGGCCTCGTAGATGTTTAGGAGCTCTTGTTATTTGATTGACGACCCAAGCAAGAATCGAACCAACAACAAAAGTGATGAAGATATTCAAAGGCATGAACCACCTACAATTGCAACTGAGTTAATGGGATAAACAGAGTACATATAACAACACAAGAGATTAGAAATCTCGAAAAAAACTCACAATCGTTTCATGCTTTCGTATGTAATTGTTTTGGATAAGTTGCTTCCAATCAGGGCTGGATTGAATATGACATACACAATCTGTTCATAGAAATTAGAAAAGTATACAGCAAGAAACATCAATTTCCTATGATACATTGAAGGATCATCACTCAAAGCCAAAAAAATTGCGTTTTCGTCCTGCAAGCAGAGACACGAGTTCATACTAAGCTGGTTAAGTCAGCAAAACACTCATTTTCCGCATCTAAAACACATAAACTAACAACAAAACATACCAAAACTACTATAGATGCAGAGAGGAAACAAACATAAACGAGAATTTAAACGTTCTCCAAGCAGTTTCTCCCTTAAATTGCATAGTAGAGGTGCAAAGTGCCTCTGTTTCAATTTGTTTGTCTTACTTGGATATGTCGTTACTTTTTAGGAAACTTTGATCTATAATTTCAGCTTTCTACCTGACACATCTGAGGCTAGAAGATTCAGAACTTTTCTTTATTTTCTTAAACTCTGTATCAAGTCAGACCAAACAAACAAACTGAAATGGAGTGAGTAACATGTTTTACGTACAAGAAACGTGCAAAATGGGAATCAACGAGCAAATTAACTACGAAAAAGGAAAAGTACACTCACATTATTAGAATGCTTCCTTGCATCCTCTCCTAGTAAGTCGAAACGATCTAGAGCAAGAACTAGTCCAAGTGCTGTTATCAAAATCATTTGGATAACCGGCGTTGATACTGCAGTTAAGAGATCCAAAAACCCCATATTGAGTTTATCCTCTCGTGTGAACGATGAAACAAATGACTAAGTTGAAATGTCTAGACGTGCACTCTCAAAATTGTAGTACTTAGTTGTCAGCTCACCAAGTTTGAGCGTTCGTTTATGTATTACACGCCTTTAAAAGATAACCTAGAAGTGATAGAATGCACAAACAAAGGATCAAAAAATGAAAAAAAAGACTAAAAATGCAAATTAACTACTTAAAGTGCTTCTGAAAATGTGAACAACTTGTATAATTCTCGAAAATGCTTCAAAGTGTTTTTTATTGCTCGTTTGAAAACACTGATCTTTAGCTCTGAAACAGAATTATCTGCTTGTCGAACTTCTAGGAAACTTAATCGGAATGAATGATAATTTTGTCTTTTTTATGTTTGTCATACAAAAGTTACTTTCCTATTTATTGTTACATAAGAACCATTCAACTTTATATGTTATCCAAGCAAAATTACTTTCTATTTTATATCACATAAACTTCATCCAACTTTGGTCTCTTTTTATGTTCACATATATCATCTAATTTTATCCAAAGTTTAAAATAAAAAGTAAATTTCACCTCAATTTTTTTTTTCTATTGCTCGTTCGAGAACCACAATCTTTAGCTCTGAAACTGAATTATTTCTTTCCTATCTGAGAAAAATGTCTATATATATTCATGGGAAGGAAACTTAATCAAAATGAATAATGATTTTTCTTCTATGATCGACCTATATAAATATTAATAGAACTATTATTCAAAATTTGAATAAATTCCTTTACAACATATTAATTCTATAAAATACTCATATTAATCATTATATTCTAAAAAATATACAACATCTTCTCAGACCCCACTTCATATATTATTGTTATTATTTAGAATGAAAGTTATTAATTCTATCGAACTATACCTTCCAGAATGTTGTGAAATGCGGATTAGATTAATTCATCAATTACTCTCTCTGTTCACTTTACTTGTCACTATTTCATTTATCATGATCAAACTATATGAACTTTGACTAACATATTAAGATGTATTTTTTTATCATATTAATATGAAAAAGATTACAACTTATGTATAGAATAATATATTTATGTTAATCATCACTATAAATATCGTGGACATATTAAATATAAAATACAAATATCTTAAAAGGAATTTTTTTAATTTAAATTATGCTCATCTATTATGGTCATAACTCCACGAGAAGACGTTATTGATACATTCACACTCTTTCTAATTTGACATATTTTTATCTATTCATATAAAATGATCTCAAAATCATGAGTTAAGTCCATGGTTAAGTATTTGGAATGATATATCACATTTCAGATATAATAAATAATATACATTGACAATATATTAAGTTATTTTTTTTTATATGCATTGATAATATATTACGTTATTTTCTTATTTTATAAATGCTTAAATTCTCCGACACTATCATGGGTAATATTTTTTTTTGCTTTTTCATAGACCAGATGTACGTGCTAAGTAAGAGTCTATTTGGATTGATTTATTTTAAATATTTTAAAGTTAATATAGTTTTTTTAAGTACTTTTGGATTGTTTGGATAAATCAAAAAGTACTTATAAACACTTGCTTTTAAACCAAAAAATATTGAAATAAATCAAAATTTATAAATTAAAAATTTTAACTTATGACTTTTAATTCATAAAGAATGATTCTTTTGAAGTTATACGGACTTATCAATCAAAAATAATGAATCTATTTAGTACTTGTGTTTTAATTATTTATTAGCCAAAAAAAAAAAAATGAGGTAGTACAATCAAGTTGAATAAAAGAAACAAAACTAGTCTGACCATTTATGGTTATGTTTGGTGGTCCATTTTAGTACAAAAATTGTGTCATAAATAAGACAAAATTTGATTCTCAACAATTGAAGTTGACAATATATACTTAATTTGGGTATCCACCAAAAGAAGAAAAATAAATAATCAAATATTAGAACATGAACATAACAAATCACACTAAATCTAGAATAAAATAACATTCTATTAGTCTTTTTATTTGTTTATTATATTATCTCAAAATGTCTAATGATATTTATTTAATTTATAAAATTAATTAATAATATCTATTTTATCTCTATTATTAAACAGTTCTATTCATTCTTTAATATTTATATGATTTGTATTTTTAATCTTTCTTTTTAATATTTATATGATTTGTATTTTTAATCTTTCTACCTAATATTTATATAATTTATATTTTTAATCTTTCTGCCAAGTCAATAGTGAAAAAATTTTAACACTGAGAAGTATGTGTTAAAGTAAATGAGAGGTCTGCCCTTTGTTTATTGAAATATTGATAGTTTCAAGAATTTTTATTTTCATACGGATAATCAATCTATATATGCAATTTGTGTGACGATTACTTTCTCTCTTCAACACCTTAAGAAACAATAAATAATAAAAATTATATTATTATTTGAATATATTAAATTTAATATTTTAGAGAATGTATTAGGTATTAAATAGTATTTTATAGCAAAATAAAATAAGCGTAAAAAATATAATTTATCTCTTAACTTTTTAAATTAGACAAGTATTGTTATGAAAATTACTTTTAGTATAATAAATAAGCAAAACTTACTTTCTATACATTTTTTAAAAAGATAAATCCAATTAGACAAATTCTATTTTTTGCTTCATAAAAGGGAGGATGTGAAAAAGAAAAAAAAAAAAAACATGAAGGTTCTTTAATTATAAAGTCATGAGTTACAAAATAGATTGAGAAAATGGAAATTGTAATACTTCAATGTTACATTAACAAATATTAAAAGTTATTTTATCAATTTTTGTTTATCTATTTTTAATGGATTCTATGTTTGATTTGGTCCATCTATTTGACACTTTTAATTAGAGCCATTGATATAAACTAAATTCTTTTAAGTGCATTTAAAAATAGGTTCTTTTTTGCTTGACTCAAGTAAGCCTATTAGCCCATGTGACTTGAGCAATGTGGGTTGATCTGGGCCGTGGGTCAAATTAAAAAAAAAAAAAATACTAAAATGGGATAATTTTAGATAATATATAATAGTCAAAAGTTATTAAAAGTATATATTGATTATATAATATACCTTATGTATGTATGAGTTTACACTGACTATACATTATGATACATTCAAAAAAAGTTGAAAATAGTTTAATTATACTGACTATTAAACATCGATTAATTCAAAATCACTTTTATATAGTTTTGAAATTTAGATATTCCTGACAATGTTTCATGTCTTTTGATATCTAATTCACTTGAAATGATTCATGTTTATGGTATGTCAAAATTTAACGGAAAAGGGAAAGCAACAATGAAGATGAAGAAGAAGAAAATGCAAAAGAAGAAAAAAAAATAAAACGCAAAAGAAGAAAAAGAAAGTTGCATGGCCATCTTTTTTGGAAAAAGCTATGGTCGAATGAACATTTTAAGTAATTTTATAAATTGGGCTAAAAAAATTACACGTAAATTAAGCTTAATAATCGATATTTTGCATAATTTGTCATATTAACAATTATTAGTAAATAATAAGAGGAACCTAAACTCAAAGACTACTTAAATCATCGCATATAACAAGTTAATATTTCAGTTTAACTAATTATTGTTGCTCATTGATTGTTTAATTAATTCTTTAATATCTCTATTTGGTTCAACTACTACAATATTAAATATTATTTAGTTTTACAGATATTTTATATTTGGCACGTGGCAAGCCGTAATCCATGTAATGATGGATTAAACTTGTTATTTTCTGAGGTAAATAATACAAATTCCATCAATTTAGAAGCAAATTAGGTTTAAACCTAGATAAATTATTGTAACGACTCGGCACCAATTGTCCGCTTTGCTCGCACACAGCCCAGGCGTACGGTTTTGTCCCCTTTGGGGGAAAGCCCCAAAAGGCGCCTCGCATGTTAAGCTATCGGTCCCTCACTAAATAGCCTAGGACTCCCCTTCTCTTTTCCGATGTGGGAGTTCTAGCAAGTCAGGCGTCTGCACACAGCCCAGACCCTGCGCACTACTGCACTCACCCCCCATAGGGACTCAGCGTCCTCGCTGAGTTTAGCCCCCACCATCGTACTAGGTGAGAATCGGCTCTGATACCATCTGTAACGACCCGGCACCAACACTGTGAAGTATTGTCTGCTTTGTCTGCACACAGCCCAGGCGCCTTTTGGGGCTTTCCCCCCAAGGGGACAAAACCGTGCACCTGGGCTGTGTACGGGCAAAACTAACAATACTTCACAGTGTTGGTGCCGGGTCATTACAATTATATACAAGTGGATTCATATATCTGACTATTTTACTCGCCTCTCTCCCATTTTGCTTCCTTTTCTCCCTCTTTTGTTCGCCTATCTCCTTTTTGTATCTAAAATACACAGATGCTCTCTCTCTCGTCTCTTTTCTATCTTGTCCGCCTCTCTCCGGTGTATATTAGAATTCTTTTGCTTGTTAACTAAAATACATAGACTCTCTCTCCCTCATCTCTTTTCTATCTTGCTCGCTTCAAATCCTCTCCCTTTGAATCAATTTGATCTTCTATCTTATTCTCAACATTTCCTTGAGTATCCACCATATGAGAAATCTTTTGCCCATTATCTCCATTTTTGTCATTCAGACGTTCCGTCTTAACCCCACTCTTGCTTTTGCTATTCAACAATTTTCACCATATTTGTAGATCAATCAGCCTTCAAGGGTATGTACCTTTACTTCTTTAGAAATATCCTTGGATGCTTCTCCAGTATGCTGTCCAGCTTTTGCATTTGAAGATTTCCTCAAAAACTTTGGAATAACTAGTTCTGACATTATTCCAGTAGAAGAATCCCTAACTTGGTTGTTCACTTTTGAAACTCATTTGACCTAGCATCACCATCAATGGTAACAATTGTAGGATTTGTTTTCATTTGAGGGTCCTTCAGTCTATCAATTCCGTTCTGATTGACCATTTTCATCATGGTTCTGATTTTGCGCTTCTGCTCCGCCTGTAATATTGTCATTTGCATCTTCATTAGCATTGTGTAGGCCTCGTGAACTGTTTCTGTCATCACCGACTATATTGCCATGTGCCTCTAGCTGACTCTCAAATTACAACTGTTTTTGTCATCACCGACTATATTGTCTAGCTGACTCTCAAATTAAAGTTGAATCAGTCCTCCGTCTCACTTGTATGGTGCTCGAGCTCTTCAAAAGTAGTACATTTTTAAGGATATGATATAAGCACGATAATAGTTTTGGAGAGTTTGAGCAACATAGACCACTATAATGAAAAATTTTGAAAACTATCCGTGGGTCACATTGATGCAAAACTTTATCCGTAATATTAACAAAATCTTGTCTGTTTCTCAGACGATCACTGAACTAACAGTTTTTAACTCAAAAAGTTACCCAACTTTATTTTATGATACAAAAGTTACTCATTCTCAGGAAGTCACTCAACTCTTGTAATTCAAGTTGACTTTATTGGCAAAAATACTAGATGATTTCTTCTCATCTTGTCTCAGCCTTGGTGGTCAAAGTGACACCGTATCAATACTGAAGGGAGATAGCTACTATCTGTGAAAGTAATCGAGATGCATATTAGCCGACCTAAACAACACAATTCTAAGAAAAAAAGTTGACGTTACTACCTATGTTGCTCGGACTCTCCAAAATACAGTCGCATGTACTTGTCGGATCCTCCAAAAATAGTGTCTCTGATCCTTTCCCTTTGAATTAATCTGATCTTCTGTCCTATTGTCAACATTCCTTGATTATCTACTCTACTGGAATTCTTTAGCCCATCATCTCCATCGTTTCATTTTTCAGGGCTCTTAGCATCACTCTCACTTTTGCTATTCATGCCTTTTGTTTTAACACGATTTTCATACATATACAATTTTTTTAAAAATATAGGAAAAATTAATATATATCAATTGTGAAGTAGCAGTTAGTCAATGCAACTTTCGACGCTCATCGTGTGTCATTCGGAAACAGTCGGCTATGTTTTTAAACATAGGGGTCAGACTGCGTACATTCGACCTCCCCTTACCCCATAATGGGCGGGAGCCTTTCAAACATTGGAGGTAATGTTATTGTTGTTGCATAGAAAAAATTAATATATATCATAAAAAATATTTATATAATTAGATTTTTTTATTTTTATTTTTAACGCAATTCCATTCAATTTATCAAATTTCAAAGTCAGAGTAGGCCCAACCTATATTTATCTCACTCTAAGTGCCAAAATATTTTTGAAGTAAGAAACGGCAGAAGCAAAAGCTGCCATTGGAGGGTTCCTGTATCTTACGAGTCTTCAGTCAGTCGCTTCTCGGCGGAAGCTCACAAATCCTCTCTCTCTTCGTTCAACTCCTCTGTGTCGTCAATCTCCGGTCGTGATCGCAGCTTCCTATCATTTGCTGAATTTTGCTGAAGCTCTGGTAAGTTTTCTTCAACCGACACTACTTGTTTATCTGCTGAACATTGCTGTTTTTTGAAGGAAAAAAAGCCCAAAAACTTTGAGATACGAATGAAGTTTTGATCGTTTCGGATTTTCCTCATGCACTGGTTGGCGGGAAGACCTTTATCGTTGTCATTCTGCTGCTATCGTTAATATACGGGATTGAAAATGATTTTTTTTCTCTTTCTTTTTGTACAACCAAATCTGTTTTGATGAATCTAGGGTTTTTTCTTTTTTACTTGTGTGTATGTGTAGAGAAATGCATGCTCGTTCTGGTTGGATGGAAATTGGAGTTGTGTTTGGCTATGAATATAAATTCGAGTTCTTTTTGGATTTTTTTGAGTGATTTGGAGTGAAAATAATGTTTTGGTAAACGTGATTTCCGGAATTCAAATCTGGAAAAAGGAAAAAAATATTCATGGACAAAATGTGTACTGTTATTTATGAAGTTTGAAATAAAATTATATAATGAATTAGATATAAAGTTTCTTTTCTCATAAAGTAGTGAAATTTATATAGAATCATATATGATAAAACTAGTGGAATGATGTATGTTATTCTTTTGGAAGTTATTTGTGCTCCTTTGGAGAGAGAAAGTGTGTTTTCAATTTCTTTTTGGGGAGATGACTATTAGAACTTTAAAATCTGATACATGTGATATGTTGCCTGTGACTAGTTTTCAGAATGGAAAAGGGTGATGTAGTGATGGAGGATACTGAAAAGAAGGTCCTTGCTAGTGATGACCGAGTGATGAATGAGTCACCAGTCGAGTGTGAAATCTGTGTTAAGACAGAAGGCCCCAATAGTGAAAGTGAGAGTGGGCTTAAGAGCCCTATAAATGGAAACAATGAAGATAACGGGCTAAATAATTCCAGTAGAGTGGATGATCAACGGAATGCTGAGAATAGGACAGAAGATCAGATTAATTCAAAGGGAGAGGACCTGAAGAATGCTAGAAGTGAGACAGAGGACCAGCTCAATTTTGAGAGTCACCCAGAGGCACATGGCAATGTAGTCGATGATGACAAAAACAGTTCACGAGGCCCAGACAACTCTAATGAAGATGCAGGTGACAATGTTAAGGGTGAAGCAGAAACGCAAAATCAGAACCACAATGAAAATGGAGAAGGGGAGCCTGAACAAAATGTGGTCCTGCAGAACAAAAAACCTACTACTGATGCTGTGAAGGATGATATGAGAAGTGTTAATGTACAGACTACTGACAATGAAGCACATAGAATTGGTAAAGGAGAGGTGAAGGAAGTTCATCAGAGTGAGAACATGATCAACGAGGTCAATCAGAATGAAACTGATATGATGGTTGATAGACAAAAGGACTCTCAAATGAAATCAAATTCTACGACTTTTGCGACTGATGGTGATGCTAGGTCAGATGAGTTTTCAAAAGTGCACAGCGAAGTTAAGGATTCTTCTATTGGGACAATGCCAGAACCAGCTATTCCAGAGTTCCTGAGGAAACCTTCAACTACAAAAGCTGGACAACATAGTGGGGAAGCATCAAAGGATATTTCTAAAGAAGCAAAGGTACATACTCTGATATACCCGTGGAGGCTGATTTATCTACAAATTTGTTGAAAATTGCTGCACTTTTTCAAACTGATCATTTCTTTTTAAATTTTAGATGGCTGCTGATGAGGATGAAAATTTGGACGGGGATGATGAAGGTTCTTCTGAGGATCAAGTGGCATTCATAAGAAAACTTGAAAGCTTTTATTGGGAGAGAGCTATGGAATTTAAACCACCTAAGTTTTATGGTCATCCACTTAATTGCCTAAAGTGAGTGTATCATGGTTTTATCATTGAGCCTTTTTATTTTCGTCTTGTTCCTGGTAAATATTAGATTTTTTCATGTTCCTCCTGCTAGGTTATGGAGATCTGTTATCAGACTGGGTGGCTATGATCGGGTAGGCCTTTTAATCTGCACTTATATTTGATAAGTTCTTATTTATACTGCAACAGTTATAGATTTTACCAGGATGTTGTACAGTCGATGTGACCGAGTCTTGATTATACTGTAAGGTGAAATTTTGTATTGTTGGACTCTGATATAGTTGAACCCCAAAATGCCTCCTTTCCGTGTCATTGAAATATACGGATATGTCTAATTGCTTTTAGAAATATTTTCCTCCTACTTTAGAAACTGGCAAAGATATCCTTGTGAAATAAGAGCTCAAAAAGCACCTAATCAGATTCTTTTTCTTGCTCCTTAGTATTTATTCCCAGTCATCTCTTGATTATTGTATTTTCCTTTTCACTTCGGCTTTGCTAGTTTTTTTTCTTTGAAACTGAATTGAGTCCTGCAGAGTTTTTGGCTTAATTTTGGTTCATGGTGTGTCATCTTTTTCTTCTATTCTCTATTCTGCCTTCCCTTCCTATTTTGTTGCACTCACGTTCCTGGTCTCTTAATAGCTTTCTCAAGCATTTTCTTCAATTTATCTAGTCGCTTTGGTCCAGTTGAATATACCATGTAATTTATTTATGTTAGAATGTAGTTAGTTTTCTTTTTAGTCCTTTTATGTAGAAGGCCCAGGCCCATATGTAATATAT
>JAABOM020000012.1:21577873-21597448 GCA_011800125.2 Solanum clarkiae | reverse complement strand
TCCTCATGGGTCATCTGGAAACAGTCGCTTTATGTTTTTAAACATAGGGGTTAGGCTGCGTACATCCGACCCCCCCCTCACCCGCAATGAACGGGAGCCTTTTGAGGCACTGGGGTATGTTGTTGTTGTTGTTGTTGTTAGCTGAAAGTGTAATCTGATTGGCTTATGGTGGCAAGGCCTGATTTTTGATTGAGATAATTTAATCCAATTACAATTAGAGGTTGAAGGAATCTTTGTAAAACGAATTGCACAAGATATCTTACTTTATTAATTGAATCAAGAACTGCAAAGGATATTAGCCAGTTCCCCAGTATGTCCTCAGCTAATTAGGAGCGATGGGTCAACAAACAGGTACACTAAGTCAAGGAGCTATTTCTGGATTAACCATGATTTTATGTGGTCATTTTTTGTAAAGGCTTTTTGCTGCTTGTTCACACAGTCATGTGCAAAGCATCCTGGAGGGCTATGTTTCTATTTCCAAATATCACAGTGTGAATCTCGAGTTGTTAGAGAGGGTATTCTTAATTTATTTATTGGTTTTTTTTTATAGGTCACATCACATTGCTAATCTATGGGTCAGATTCTTTTTCCTGGGTCAAAAGCATGTGGAAATATTTCTGTGCTGAGTGGAATGAGAACCAAAGACTGGAAACTAGGACCTCTTATTGGTGAACCGTGTCAACCAACTCTATCAGAAAGTTTAAGCTATTTGGGCAAGAAGAGTTTTATTTATTTTTTTTAGATCTATAATACACAAAAAGGAGATCTGCTGGGCAGGTTGTATACTCTTCATGGGGTTAAGATTTAAAGAAATAAGTGGTGTAGCTCCGTACTCCATAGTATGGCTAAAAAGTCCAAGCGGTGGTTGTGTATTTTCTTCTGTTACTGTGTGGATTAATTAGTGACACATTATGCTGTGTGTGAGATGAATTTTGAGTTATTCTTACGTGCTTTTGATGGTGTACTATTAAGCTACTTTATCTCTATAGGTAACTGGATCCAAGTTGTGGCGGCAAGTGGGAGAGTCCTTCAATCCCCCCAAGTGAGCATTTAGTTGGGCCTGTTTATTTCTGTGTTTTGTCTATATGAATATTTCTCCTTTACACTAAAAATGTAACTCTTTCTCGTCACGCATCAAGTTCTCCAATATAAAACTAAATATAAGGAAGACGTTGTCTGTCATTGTTTTTCCTGATGGTGTGAAAAGATTTTGCATTTTTTTTTTTGTTGAAAGCATATAATGTTGTGGATGTGAAATGTAATAATATATTTTGGGTATATGTTTGAGGAATAAGCTGCTTGGTTTCTAAAACAGTATATCCACTGGCGGATCCAGGATTGTATGGTAGTGGTGTGGTCCTTTAACTACCGATCCTGAAATATAAATGCACAAAATTTAATACTTGTCACAAATAAAAAGGCAATCATATTTGAATGTGAAAGCGGGAAAAAAAACTATGATAAATATTATCTAAATAAAGGAGAAAAAGCATTCTTTTGGAAAAGTTTGCAAATGGGCTGCGAGTGAAAGAGGAATATTTGGGGAAATATGACACCAAAAAAAGTGAAATGCTTCACTTGATTGGTGACAAAGAGGGCCTGCCTCACTCATGAAGTATTGCAAAAGAAGGGGAGGCCAATAGTGACAAGATGCTTTTTGTGTGAGGAGACTAGTGAGACTGATAGTCACCTATTCTTGAATTGCAGATCCAACGAAATGTTATGGAGCATGTTCTTTAGCCTCATAGGGATGGCATGGACAATGCCTGAACATAATGCTTACCTAATAAGTTGTTGGATTACAAGAGGGGGAAGCGAAAGTCAGAAAAGATGGAGGGTAATATCTTCCTGCATATGGTGGAAAGTATGAAAGGAGAGAAATGGGAGATGCTTTCGGGATAAAATTGAATCCATTCATGTTGTGAAATGGAATTATCTAATTTCTCTATTTTTCTGGTGTAAAGAGAATGGTATAGAGTAAGTAGATGATCTGGTAGATTTTATAGGAGCTTTGTAAATCTAGATTGTTACTTCTTATGTAGAACTTTTTGGAGGTGCCAAAACACCCTTAATGCTGAGGAATACAATAGTATTCAATTCCCACACACAAAAAAAAAGAATAGCTGATGTAAAAACAATGTGCTAAGTAAGATTCAACTCTAACACAAAATGGAAACAATCAATGACCTTAAGCACCCGCATACAACCGATGCACGAATCAACTATTTATTATCTGGGTGCTCTGTATTTAATTTTATACCACTCTTGTTAATTTCTATATAAATATATATAGTTCTATACAAGGTTAATGGGCGCTTGAGCACCCGAAAGTCTCTGTGGGTTCGCCTCTGTATATCAGAAGGTGGTAGAAGAGCAATTGTTCATGAACTGTATAAAAACTTAATAACTTATTCCGTTGTTTTGATTTGTTTGTCTGGTATTGATTTGACATGGAGTTTAACAAAAAGGAAAGAGACATTCTTTTTATAACGGAGAGAGTATTAAAAATACTAAGATCTACAGTATGAAGGAAACACGAAGTGCTTTTGCAAATCAACATATATTCCAACATCAGGCTATAAGTTCTGAGAAACATATACATCCCCGTGGAATGTTTCATCTTTCTGTTAGGTTTTGGTCAAATATAGAGGGACCAGGGGTCCTATATGTATAACTGAGTGGACAATTGGTTCTGGTGTTAAACTTGCTGGGACTTGAAGCCTAAAATGTTTGCAGATGCTTCTCTTTAGGAGATATTGACCTTATGCTTCCTTATGTTACATTTGCTCTCTCAATGTGAAATGAGTATGGATGTCTGATGTCTCCAATTAGATGAGTTACTAATAATAAAGACTGAGGTAGCAACGAGCAAGATATCTTTTTTTTTTTTTGAGAAGGTAACATTTGCAATGAGCAAGATATCTTTTGATGATCAAATAAGATAAGAAGTTACTGGAATGATAATCAACTGAATACGACAATACCAATGCTTCAACTTCTATCCACTATGATAGGACTTTCTCTAACTACTTTTCTTGTGGCTCTGATAATCTTCTTTCTCAGGACTTGCACTACTGTGTCTTGGACATTCCGCATTTTCTATGAAAAGGTAATAACCAGAAGTTCTCTTCCTTGATAGCTGTTAGCAAAAATTTGCAACTATTGTCCACCATGCTACTAATCTATTGTATAAGATGAGTTTCTGGGAGCTGAATTATGTTGCCTCGTCAATGCGTAGGTGGTTTGTGACAGTATCTCTCATGTGGGTTATATGGACGGAGAGGGGGAGAGTGTTTAAAGGGATAGAAATTGATTTTGTACATGGAAGCATTAGCCATCTCTAGTTTCTTTTTGGTGCACCTATGATATCCCTGCTGTATGGGTGGTTGAGTGTCTTTTGTAGAGGACCATATTTTTGTATAGGTTCGTTACTTTTGGTAGACAACTCGTATATGCTATTTTCCTCAATCTTTGACAAATTATTTTAACTTTATCAAAAAATTGGTGTGTGGTTTGTGAAGTATCAACTCACTAACTTTTACTAGCATCCCTTCTTTATTTTGAGGCCTATGAGGTCACTTAAATAGTTTGTGTTGCTTCTTTTTATTTTTGTGGCTTTGTTTTGTGTTTTTGCCTTTTTTCTTCTTTATATTAGGTTGCATTACAACTTTAAATTTGGCATTTGGTGATATCAGTGTGAGATGGCAGCTGGACATTCTGTCTCATTTTATTTTATTGGAGAGAATATAAAGATCTGTTCTCCACCTCTCCTTAGCTTGCCACATTTAGAAGTGCCAAACTTTGATGCTTAAGTTGAATAAAGAACAGAACCCTCAGGGGTTGGCCTGGTGGCAATTGACTTGAGCCTTGGGCTTTGCTCCCTTTCAACGTCTCAAGTTCAAACCCCACTGGGTGCAAACAATTTCTGAGGGCCATCGGATTTGGTAAAACCTGAATTAACCGTGGTGCACTTGCGGAAAACTCCTTGCCGAGGGCCTGTGCACCCCCGGGATTAGTCGGGGCTCAAAGAGACTTAGACACCCAGTGCAAATCAAAAAAAAAAAAGGTTGAATATTGAACAGCATCTCCATGCATCTAAGCTTATATGTTGTTTTTGAATAGAATTTGTGCTAAAAGCTTATTGTTTCTTACTTTTTGTTTCTATGCATTCTATTATCTCATGATTTCTCTGCATGTTAGGCACTCTTAGAATATGAAAGGTATAAGACACAAAATGGAGTGCTTCAACTTGCTATTGCTCCTCCTCCTCCTGATTCTTCAGGTGTTGACAATGAGGTAAACTTTTGTTTACATTGTTGGTATGTGGTGCATCTCCTGTGTTGTAAACCTTCTAACTGATATGCAGGGAAGCCTATTACCCTAGGTAGTTAAAAACCGTCGACGTATTTTGACTTCAGTCCAGTTCTCAAAGTTGATCATGGAGATTCTTCTTCAGTGTGGCCTTACTTTGGATAAGAAAACTAGGAAAAGACTTTTTTTTTGGTTAGGAGTAACTCTTTAAGATTTGATATTGGCCCTAAATGGTTGTGCTCATATGTAGCTTAAGTTTTTATTTGTTATTGTACACAATGTATAACTAATTTTGTTTTTGGAAAAAAACTAGCTCTAACATGCATATGGTCAACTATTTTGAAGGAAAGGAACAACAGATGTTTTGAAGACATAGCTAAGTCAATTCAGATTACATACTTTTGCTTTCTTTTGGCGTAATATGTAAAGAGGAAGTTGTAAGTGAAGTATAATCAATACTTAGACTCTTAGAATCCCCGTAAGATTGGATTTACAGATATTTCTCACTTGTAATTAGCACAACACTTAGTGCTAGCGTTGTAAGACAATTATCTTTCTCTAAAAAAGACATGTAGATGATAACAAAAAGTGAATTCATGGTTCAACTAGAGCCCAGAGGCAGGACCAGGTTTTGAAATTTATGGGTTCCTACCAATGATAAAGTTGACGTAAAATAATAATTGGGTTCACAATCAGCTTTTTATAAATATTTTGTGCATTTTTTAACACAAACAGGCTATGAACAAAAAACAGGGGGTCCCATGTATTCACATCTGAAGGGCTAGACCCTCCCTGCCAGAGCCATCCATCAAGATATACTCCACCTATCTATGTAAAACATTACTTACTACATGAACAAAAAAACCTAGCCGACCTTGGTAGCACCTGCCCCATATGTTGATGGGACTCTCCTATATTATGTCCTTGACAGAAGTGGGGTTGGATTCCATCAATCTCGGATGGAGCCAAAGATTCACTATTTTTTGGCTTTGGGGTAATGATGGAATAAAGCAAAATGGCTCTTTAAACTGTTTGCGCTTCTTTCAATTGTGAAGTAGCAGTTAGTCAATGCAACTTTCGATGCTCATCATGGGTCATCCGGAACCAGTTGCGCTATGTTTTAAACATAGAGGTCAGGCTGCGTACATCCGACTCCCCCTTACCCCGCAATAGGCGGGAGCCTTTGAGGCATTGGGGTAATGTTGTTGACAGAAGTGGGGTTGGATCAGAAATGATACTGGTATGCTGTATCAATATGACGCTGGTATGTCCCTCCTGAGGGAGGTTACTTTCAGTGGGAGTTGGTGCATGCTGTAGCACACCTCATGGCTGTCTTCGCAATGCAGTGCTCTGCCAGTGGCAACAAACCATTGCTGTCAAAGACCTCAGTCCCCCCAGTTATTAATGTCTGAAGGGTTGTCAGATTAGACCACCATACTTTAATTTACAATAAAATTTTGAATGAAACAAAAAAACCCAGTTTTTTTTTTTTTTTTTTTTTATCTAGAAGAAGCTTTTGATGAGCTTTACTGTTGTGATTTGATTATTTACTCAAGCTGGCATTTTTTCTTTTGATAAAAAATAGGTTACGGAAATGGTCTTTAGTTCATCTGAATATCTAATCAACTAATGTAGCTTTGTAGTATATGTGTGTGTGTGTATGTGTATATATAATTTATATGTGCACACAAAAAAACTTACCTATTTAAAGTACTTCTGCAGGGATGTGGTCACCAAGTTTCTGCATTAGGAAGGGCACAAAGAGTTTCTGCTGCTCGTGCTATGCAAGGATGGCATGAACAACGCCTTCTTGGTTATGGTGAGGTTGGTGAGCCAATTGTAAAAGTATGATGCCGAAGCTTTGGAGAGGTCTTTGGGCATTGTTTTTTTTTAAATGTTTCGTCCTGTCTATTGTCATATATAAATTAGTTTGGTCTTTTGCCATCTTTTATAGGACAGGGGAGTCAACAATATGCCAAAGCGTGAGAAGACCCTAAAAAACATTGGTAAGAGTGTTCGTCAATTCTTTGCCAACTTAACTCCTTCATATCTCTCTATCGATGAGCTCTTTTCTCCTCACCATTTCCCAATATGAAGTGTGGCACTCTCCAAAATTTTGGCCTTTAGTGGCTGTTAGTTAACACCATAACTGTATCAAGATCATCATCCGACAACTTTAGTGTTTGCTTTAGCTAATACTCTATTAATAAGGAACAGTGACCGCAGCAGATTCTTTATTCAGGTTCTCTTAAACACAAGAGACAAAATGAAGTGGAGCACCCGATGAAAGCGACACGAACTGAAACATCTAAGCAGTTAAGTCGTACTAAATCTTGATCCTTTCTTCTAATAGTTATCTCTTTTAGTTATCTTGATGAAATCTAATATGTTTCAGTACAAATACTACTGGCACTTAATATATAGTTTGCACTCCATCATTTGAAATTGCATTTCTTTGTTTAATCTTAATAAGTTCTTTAGTCTTGTTAGACATATATGTTAATAGAAAATGTGGAGAATTTCTAGTGCTAGAAAAACTAAAAGCTTTACAATATTGGATTCTGGACTGAGAGGGGTTAAATGGTTGCAAAGGGCCAGGGCTCCAGTGTAATAGCGTGCAAATCACTCAGGAGAGGTAAACCGCACTAGCAAGCCCCTTGACGAGCTCGACTGAGAAAGTAGGCAGGGAGTTTTGAATCTGAGAACCCCCACTTGGGAGGTCTCCTGCTCAAACCAACTTGGCTAGCCTTGTGTGTATTGTAGAGAATCATCTTTTTCTTTTTTTGGGTTATCCACTTTTGTATACAGTAACACTTATAGTTTGTTTTCTTGGAGCAAGCGGTGTTTCTATCTTCTTGGGTTGCATGCCGCATGCAATGAAAATCAACTTCCTTAAAATGGAATCCGACAATCATTAGGATTAGAATTGTAGGCTGAGGACATCGCTTACATGCATTCTCTAAATTTTGATCTCTCTAGCTTATTATTCTTCTAAAGACCAACTTCACAGTGGATAGGCTTGCTACAGGATGGCAAAAGTTCACTATTGTTAGAAATTAGAATAGATATCTTGTACACCAGCAGTTTTTATCATCCAAAAGAAGAATACGAGGAACTTCAGTGGTATTGCTCTCTTGTCTCTGTTTTTGTCCCTCTGTTTCTGATTTAGGCTAAATTGCTTTCCATCTACCAGGGTGGTTGCTCCCGTTGTCGATGTTGGACCCCCTGCTGAGTGGGTGAAAATCAATGTTCGTGAAACAGTAAGTTCCTCTCAGAATGAAAGAATCTATAGATTATGCATTCAATTTCTCTCATGTGATTGTGATGATTTTATGCAAACAGAAAGATTGCTTTGAGGTCTATGCACTGGTGCCTGGGCTTTTACGAGAGGAGGTATATACCTATCGTGTCTCTTGTTTCCATCAAGTGCATTCAATTTGTTTTCGTGTCTGTTATCTCATGATTTATTGCATGCAAGGGCACTTCGCCAGTAGTTTCAAAAGTATAATGGCATGGACTTGTCGATGTGTATGCCTTATTGTTTGGAATCATTGAGTGGATGGGTTTGCCTTTCTTTTCTTTTCCTTTTTTTGCAATTTATGTGTGGGTTAAGTTCTGAGTGTTAGCTTCATCTCATTGAAAAGACAGAGCAACCTTCTAATAGACGGTCTAAACAAGATGGTAGTCTCTGGCCTTAAAGTGCCTGCACTAAAAATCTTCACACATTAAGCACCAACACATTAACTCAACCTTTGAATTCAACTTCTTAGTCTTGAAGATTCTCCTGACTGTTTCCCCTTCTTAAGACCTTCGATTTGTCATATGTCATCTCCTTTTGGCTCGATATACTAAAATTGTTCGTGAATGTGAATCTCAATCCATTCCAGATGTGATTCCAAAAGCTAATTCTTCTTCCATCCCTCACTATGAAGGCTATATTGCCGATAGTCTTCCCATCCTCTTATATATTCCTCCAAAGCCCTCACCAAAAGGGAGTCTGACATTTATAGTCCTCCATGATCCTTCAATAGCTTCATGCTTTTCCATCATCACCTCCCTTTATAAAACAGCTCCTCAATCCTGAATCTCCATAACCATTCCCCTAATCAGGCCTTGTTGGAAAAACTCGAAGATCATTTACCACACGATCATCCCATCTTTTTGGTGATGTCACGTCCTCCCAGCTGACTAAAGTGAAACTTCCCAACACCTTTTGCTGTATCTCATAAGAATTTCTTTGGAGCATTTCTAATATGCCCATGATACTGGCCGATGGGAACAATGGTATAAAGTATGTAAAGAAAAGTGCTTACCCCACCCCACACACACCCACACCCACACACCTGATAGATACCTATTTTACCATCTTTCTCCCAAGCTGGGTTTATCTGGTGACAAACTGAACTGTACCTCTGCTCTGTCTGGGAATAATGTGCATGCAAGCTAACCCAAAGTCCCAGACCCCCACTTTCCGTAGATAAAACTTGTTGACATGAATTCCTTTATTCAAACTTATTTGCTACATTTAATTTCATTACTCAACCTTTATAAAAGAAGTGTTAAGACAAAAAATTGTAACTCCAACTAAAAGTAAAACTACCATATAAAGTTTTCTTTTTCTTTTCTTGACCAAGTGCTAAGGATCAATTTCTTAGATATGTGTCTCCAAAGAACTGATGTTCATTCTTTGCACTGTTGTGACTTCTAACGGCGACTTAAATAATCTGCTAGCTTTTACAAACTTATATTTTACTGTTGGACGTGACCTTAGTTTGGAGGATATGAAGGTCCCGGATTAGGGTAGCAGGTCAATAGGTAATTGAGCTTTGACTCGCTTTTTGGCGGGTTTTTCAGGCTTGATGGGAGCTGGGAGAACTGTGTCTGTCATAGTATTAGCCTTATACATGTATTTTCTTTTCGGTTACTGCATTATTTTGCTTTTATCACTGTTTCTTTTCTCTGAATGCTCTGTAGTGGTTTCCTTATAAATTGACTTTTTTTCTTCACCATCATATTCCCTTTTCCATAAATACTTTGATTTGCTGATCTTGAGACGAGGGTCTGTTGGAAACCTCTCTACCTCCACGAGTAGGGGTAAAGTCTACATACACTCTACCCTCCCTAACCCCATTCGTGGGATTACACTAGGTATGTTGTTGTATATTTTACTGTTTACGCGACTCATTTCAGTTTTACCAGAAAATTTTCAGCAAAGGTAATTAAAACATTTAGCATCATAAGACTCCCAGTTCCATGAGATTGGCCTAATAATTGTTTTAACTTGTGTTTCTTTTGCGCTTTGTTTCATTCATTTTTACACCATCACAAAGCTTTAATGCCCTTATTTCTTGGTAAGCATAGGTACAGGTTCAATCTGATCCAGCTGGCAGCCTGGTCATTACCGGTCAGCCAGACCAACTTGACAATCCTTGGGGTATTACTGCCTTCAAGAAGGTACACCTTGCAATTTTACTGATTTTGACTTTGATAGAGAAATGCAATCATCCTTGCGTTACTTGCACTCATCTGGGCTGATTATTTTTTCTGGTAAGAGAAACTGTCATGCATAGTGCTCTGAAGACGCAGGAGCTTTTCCCCTGGAATTTTAGGACTGGAAATGTATTAATTTATTTTTGACTGTAGTTGGGCCATTCCTTTTTCCTTGGTCTAAACATTAAGAGGTCTTCATGTGCTCGTTTTTGGTTTTCTTGTTTACCTGATAGAAAAGGTATTCCTATCTTCAGAGAATTTCAAATTAGCCAATCAGAGTTTCATTTCATAAATTCAAAACTAATTTCCCCTTCTCTTAAATTTTCATGGGTGAAAATTGTTTGTGATCTTTGTCTAATCTGAACTATACTGTTGCTATACCTATGTCTTGTCTTATATTTTGGTTAATTCCATTCTATTTTGTACGGATCAACACCATTGGTCGTTAGAACAATTGGAGTAATCCCAAAGGAATTCCACTGTCATTTTTTTTTGTAAGTCAAACGCAGACAGATGCCTGGATGGAAGAAGTCCAGATTTTAACATCAAAATAATACCGAAAATAGAACTTGATGTTTTTCAATGAATCTGAAAACATTATCATTGTTACCTTTCTATTTGTTTATCACAGCACTCCAAGAAGTCTACGACAAACAAAAGGTTCTCTATTTGTATCCTTACCTGCCATTTTTCTTTCAGGTCATCAGCTTACCTGCTCGAATTGACCCTGTACGTACCTCTGCGGTTGTAAGCCTTCATGGACGTTTACTTGTTCGCATGCCCTTTGCGAAGTAAATATCTGAGTAAACAAAGCAGGAGTATTGGTAGTTGACCAACATTGTGAATGCTATTAGTTGTTGGTCTTGTGCATCATTGTTTTGAAGAATTAGTTTTTGACGACACTCTGTGGGTTAACTTTGAAGGCCCCAGACAGCAAAGGACCGTGATGCTGAAGGTGGTGGTAAACATTGTTGATGTATAGCATTGGTAATTAGCTAGCATGTATTTTTTTTCTCCTTGTGTGGTTTTGATAGCACGATTTGTCGTGGTGATGGGGGGGGGGGTATCATCCCATCTCCCCCTCCACCCCCTAAATCTTATGCATTCTTACTCTTATGCCTACTGTTTCTTCTTAATACTCTTCATCTGTTGCCTCGGTGGTGTAGGGACTGCGCGTATTTACACCTCAACCCCGCATTAGTATGCTATGTCCGCTTTGGGCCAAGCCCTCAGTGATTTGTTTTTGGGCATCTCCAGTGATTATCGATTTTGGATCTACCACCATCTTGTATTGCCGCAACAACCTGCGGAGCACGTCGCCAGACCATCTGTTTTTATCTGGAAGATTTTCGACACAAGGCATTATCGCAGACTTTCACTCTGCTAGGTTACACCATTTGATCCGCTAATTCATGTTGCACCGTCGTTATCACTTAACGGGACACGCCGCCTGTACCATCACTTGGCAGGAAGACTTTCGATACAAGACACCCTTGCAGATCCTTGGTCATGTTTTCACATCGAGAATTTCGTATGCGTTGGTCCATCACTCCGGTCCTACAAACCTAGGTTCTGATACCACTTGTTGGAACTGTGCATACTAACATCCCAATCCCGCATTAGTATAATATTGTCCGCTTTGAATCAAGCTCTCACGGATTTGTTTTTTGGCATCTCCCAAAAGGTCTTATACTAATGGATTGGGTTGAGCCTATTTAAATAGGTTCATTTTCTTCTCTTCCACCGATGTAGGAGGAGTTTGCATACCCAATAGTTGGTAGCAGAAGAAATTTTTGGAGCTGTCTGAAGAAAGGATTGGTTCTATCAAAGGGGGAGCAGATTGAATAAAACAAATAGAAAGAAAAGAGAACAACCAGTATGAACAGGAATGCACTTTTTAGGTTAATCTATGACCTGTCTGCATGCGGGATGTTTTGTGTACTGAGCTATGTCCTTTTGTATAATGTATTCACTTTCAATCTTCTTTCTAACTAGTCAATGTGGAATCAAGGATGGATGTTGCATCAAATACTTCATCTGCCCGTCAATTAATGGTGAACTAGGGATGACAAATGAGCCCGTCGAGTCAAATATAGACTAGTAAAAAATGAGTTATGTGAAAAGGAATAAAATATTTGCCCCAAATTTGGCGTGGATAAAGATGGGTAAAATACACATTATGATTACAAAATCTTTTTTTCTTACTCTCTTCTTTTAGGGCGTGTTTGGTATAGGAAAATATCTTATTTTGTTTTTTTTAGGAAAATGAGTAGTCTTGAGTTGAGTTCAGGAGGTTAAAATTAGAGTCTTAGGTTGGATAGATATGGACTTGTTTCATGCGGTGAGGTTTAAAGAAAATTTCCTTGCTTCATGTATGCAAGTCATTTTTCTTCAATATAGAGGAAAATAAGTTTATTTGAAAAATATTTTCCTAAACATGAGAAAATTATAAAATATGTTTCTTCGTACCAAACACATCCTTAATATGCGTACTTTTTAGAGGTTCCTGTGCACTACATATACTTTAGGGAGAGTGCAAATCGATAGGTACCCATGGATTATCCATATTTTATGATCGATGATGGATTATATGAGTTGATCATATTTATTTTGCTTTTAAATTATTAATTAGTCAACCCATTTAAAATGAACTGGATCAAGCGTATAACCATAAATTTTACTCAAGCAAAATGACTCTTCAAACTGTCTGCGCTTCTTTCAATTGTGAAGTAACAGTTAGTCAATGCAACTTTCGACGCTCATCGTGGGTCATTTAGAAACCGTCGCGCTATGTTTTTAAACGTAGGGGTCAGGCTGCATACATCGACCCCCCCTTACCCCGCAACGGGCAGAAGCCTTTGAGGCATTGGGGTAATGCTGTTGTTTTTGTTTGTTGCCACCCATATGGTGCACCATAAGAGGATGTGCACCTTGAGAGTGCATTTGGTTTACATTTATCAATGTATTCTTCATTGATGACTATATAGTATAAAGCTCAAATGACTAATTAAGATTCTGAGTAGAATACACATATACAATCAAAACTTGAACACCAAATCCTTTTGAGGTTCAGAATTTGACAGAGGATTCGTAAACAGACATACTTGACATTCCTT
This sequence comes from Solanum clarkiae, assembly GCA_011800125.2. NCBI lineage: Eukaryota > Viridiplantae > Streptophyta > Magnoliopsida > Solanales > Solanaceae > Solanum > Solanum clarkiae. Next base: position 21,584,531 of record JAABOM020000012.1, on the reverse strand, counting down.
AAAAAGCGAAAAAGAGAGGATTTGCAAGAAAAAGTCGAACAGCACATGACATTTGCTCCAAGGCCATATTTTTCTTGAAACAGTCCATACAGTTTTGATATAACAATATATACAAATACTAAATCTTAACATTGGCCAATTTGTCTTTACCAAAAAAATATTGATCAAGTTGCTGGTTCATGGCTAGAACTTCACTTTTGCTCGACTCGTCATAACTCATACCTTCACCAGAACTTGAATAATGTTCCTCTGTGAGGTTGGTTTGGAAGATGCACTGTGCTGATATCAACGACGATGTTTGCCATTCACCAGCTAAAAAAACCAGAAACTCGACCCAAAATTTGTGATATCGCGCTCTCTGTTATGTCATTATATTAATCTGAAAGAAGAAACAGCCTGCACATTGCAAGAAACTTCAGATATTGATTCCAAACTCAGTGAAAAATATATCAGTACACAGCATTTTGCAAAAATAGACGAAATTTCTGGTGAATATAACATCGAATTTTACATATACAAAAACGTAATGCAACTTACTTCAACATATCAGCACATCGAAACTCTTGAATGAAAAGCTCTCTACTATTATAGTGTCAGTATTGCATAATATAATCACAGAAATTTTCATCTAGCTTGGGGTGTGCATTGATGACACTCCTTAAGTATATTTCATCCCATGTAGACGTATTTTCCGAGATTCAAAATTAACCACCAGTAACAAAGAGAGAAGGAGAGTATTTTCTATGTTCAGACAGTTAATAGTCAAAACAGTCTAACAATAATACTGTTATATAACAATGACCTAATGTATGGAGTTAAGAAGCATGAAAATGGACTTGGTAAGCTCAAAATAATCAAATCAATTTTTGCAAAATCGGAATCATATTAGGCCTCATGTATATCACGTGTGCAGGGAGAACGGGGAAAATTCACCTCTTTTGCCTTCAAGCCATTTCTCATGTGTGCTAGCGAACACACAATTCCTTATAAAGCTAAAAGGAGAGCTTTTCCTAATCTACGAGGGATACTTCCTTTCGAGATACCTTTTATTTTTCTAACAAAAGTTTCTATCTATATCAACCAGTCATATTCGGATATCTTAAGCTTTTACCTGTACATGCTTTACAAACAAAATTACCCACAAATTTAAATACCTTACTACAGGGAACTAAAAAAAAAAGGCAAGCCCAGTGCATTAAAGCTCCCGTTATGCATAGGGTCCGGGGAAGGGCCCAACCACAAGGGTCTATTGTAGGCAGCCTTACCTTGCATTTCTGCCAGAGGCTGTTTCCAAGGCTTAAAACCCATGACCTCCTGGTCACTCCAAGGCTCCCCTTCACCTTACTATAGGGAACTATAGACATTTTTGTGATGCATATCTTCACTCAACTAGCGTACACAAAACAAGAAAAAGTGATCTTAAATTACCTTCTGTACTTTGGCACCGTATTTCTCTGCCTCCTCGTCTACAAACTGCGAGAAAAATGAAATCTCATCAATTTTACAGTCTATCGCCCTCTTCATCATCCGCTCGTAATGGATAAATGACAAGGCAAAGTAAGTATAATTCATATCTTTTTGCTTCATTTAGCTGACCTGTCCCGTGAGAGTGTACAGTCTATTGTAAACCCCATTGTCTGCTATCCCAAGCACTGAAAATAGATGTCTGAGACTTTCACCGGGATTTTGGAGAGTGTACTCGATGTAATACAGCCCTGATTAATTAATAAGAGTGACGATTATCAACTACCTTAAACTGAAATTACCTCAATGAATCGGAACACTCACATAATGTGCAAGTATAAACTGCTGAACTTTGAAGCAAAGGAAATGTGAAGTCGCAGCTACTTCAGTGTGATAAAATCACGTCGTTTCTGAAATGACAGAGGTTGATTCAAGATTTTAAGTTTTATGGGTTCTAAACTCTAGGAATGACAGTGTATTGGGTTCGGTATAGATTGTTTATACATATTAAGTGGATCTGTTAAAGCAATAGGTTTGGACCTAAGCTACTGGTTCTGCCAAAGACGTAATTTATACCATAGATCTGCCCGAGCTGAATGGATGGAGAGCTCTTTTATCCAGTTAAAAGAAAAGGAAATTCTGGTTTCGTTCATTCAAAGTTCCTCGCTATTGAAGTTCCAACAACAATAACAACAACACACCCAGTGGAATCCCACAAGTAGGGTCTGGGGAGGGTAAAATGTACGCAAACCTTATCACTATCTCATAGAGATAGAGAGGCTGTTTCCGAGGAACTCTCATCTCAAGAATCAAGCCCCATAAACAGAATATACTAGATATGGAATAAAAGGGGAAAGAAGAACGACTAATAATGAAAAGCAAACGATAGTATGTAAATGCAAAAAAGTAACAAATATAAGAGGGATAATGACAACATAAGATATAAAAACACGAGTACTCCTACCAACCTATTATAACACATGGCCAGACATCAACCTACCTTTATTAGCCTATTAGCCTGCTACCCTAATACGTGACCTCTACTCCTTTCTATCTAAGGTCATGTCCTCAGTGAAATGAAATTCCGCTCTCTCAAAATGGTCGAGTTACAAAATGGAAAGGCAGGCTGTATATATTGGTACATTGGCTATTATCTTGACTTTTTAGAAATCCTTCAAAGAGAAGATGTGCGTAGTCTTGATCAATCACTTCATGAAAACACTTTGTGATTGTGTAGTCACGATAGTATAAATTCCATTTCATGGCTTTATACACAGACACTGTTTGATTTATAAGTAAACCTCAAACAATCATTGCATCCAGTCAAGTTTTCGCGAGTGTTTTAGATTGTGCCATATCCATATACCTTTAGAAGCTTTGCAGTCTATGAGCTTTGCTTTCACTCCTGGCGGCCTTTGCCAGCTTCTGTCTAATCCACTAACCTGTTAAAAATCATTGGAAACTGAAGTAAGAACACCTACTGAAGCAAAAAAGGAAGAAGGAACGGAGAGTTAAACCGCACCAGATTCTCAGCAAAAGCATCAACTTTCCCGAAAGATTCCAACTTGGTGAAATCGGCACCAAGGCTTGTTATTACAATGCTGACTGAAGCAACAGATGATCGAGTTTATATACAACAATTCAGTATAGCTCAAATGAACTGTTTCATCACAATGTCCAACTTATACCATTTGAGTTAGACGCTTCTCGAGGATAGAAAGCTATGAGTGACCTTACTCCATCACCTTCTCCTGCACCTACTTGCCAATCTGCAAGTATCCAAGAACTATGAATTTAAAAGCTTTACGCCTCAATATCTAAGCCAAAAAGATCCTATATTTGTTCAGCAAAGGTGATTTTTTCCTTTCTGTCTAAGTTTTGATGGACAGAGTTACTCGATGACTGTGTTGGTGGGAGGTAGCAGGCATCCCATGGAATTAGTCGAGGTGCTCGCAAGTTGCCTAAGATGCTATGGTTATCAACAAGATAAAAAGAAAGATTCTAAGTTTGTTCCTACATTTACATACCAATTGTCAATTATCTTTTTTCACAGAATTAACAGCTGTAAATCATAACTATCAATAGGCGTTCTCTTCTGCACATAGATATATTGATGAAGAGCACCAAAAATACTTCCATTCAAGAAGTAAAAACGTTATTATATAAAACCATACCACTAGGTATCGTTATCTTAAACTTATTGACCTCATCTGAATAAACACGAAAATCTTCCACCGCGACATCTGAAATAACATCATCCTTTTTAGCAAGTAGACATTTTGAACGATATTGAGCACATCAAACAATGAAACTAATCAAAGCTCAAAGCATACCATTCTCTGCTAATGCAATCGATGTAAAGGCGGATAGAGAAAATGCAACAGAACCTGCCTGTACCAGGAGCTCTCTTCTCTTGGTTACACATTCTCCTTTAACTTGCACACTATCGAAATATTTAAAATTTCAGAATCAAATAAGGTAAAACTTTATCCACTATAGCAATAAAGTCACAATTTTTACCCACTATGTATGTTGCTCGGGCTCTTCAAAAGTAGTGCATTTTTAAGGATCTGATACAAGCACGACAATAGTTTTGGAGAGTCTGAGCAACATAGACCACTATAATGGAAAATTTTGAAAACTATCCGTGGGTCACATTGATGCAAAACTTTATCCGCAATATCAATAAAATCGAGTTTATTTCTCACACGATCACTCAACTAACAGTTTTTACCTCAAAAAGTCGCCTAACTTTATTTTATGATACAAAAGTCACTCATTCTCAGGAAGTCACTCAACTCTTGTAATACAAGTCGACTTTATTGGCAAAAACACTAGATGATTTCTTCTCATCTGTCTTAGCCTTGGTGGTCAAAGTGACACTGTATCAATAGTGAAGGGAGATAGCTAGTATCATGTGAAAGTAATTGAGATGCATATTAGCCAACCTAAACAACACAATTCTAAGAAAAAAAGTTGACGTAACTACCTATGTTGCTCGGACTCTCCAAAATATAGCCGCATGTGCGTGTCGGATCCTCCAAAAATAGTGTATTTTTGAAGGATCCAACACGGGTATGGCAATATTTTTAGAGAGTCCAAGCAACTTATATTACTGCGACAATGGATAAAGTAGTAGCAGGTCTACTTTAAGGTGAACGTAAGCTGACCCACATACCACAATTATTAAAAAAAGTTGACTTTAGTATATTGGGTAAAGTTTAACAGAGTACCCGGTGAAAGGTGCACATAAATTCACCTGAATAATTCAATTATTTTGAAAAAAAAAAAGTTGACTTTACTATTCCAATGAGTAGAGTGGTGACAACCTATCAAGAATACTTCAAAATGCACGCAAACCGACCCAGACACAATAGTTATCAATACAAAAAATTAACTTTATTGCTATATTGAGAAAAATTTTACTCTCCCCATCTTATTTTACGTGACACCCTGTCTTTTTTGGTCTGTCCCAAAAATAATGTCAACTTACTCAAATTAAAAATAATTTTATCTTGAAATTTTTCTTTTTTACTTTAACGAAATAATTCTCAACCACACAAATATCTAAGAATAAATTTAAGTTGCAAATTTTAAAAGTTTTTTTCTTTTAAATACCGTGTCAAATCAAAGAATAGCTAATTCAAATGACCTCAAAAAGTAAAGCAAGGAAATGAAAGATTTACTCTGTTATGGAATCAGGCACATTGTTATTGCAGCAGAAAATAACTGAATTTCCATTTTTCTTGGTACCTAACAAGTGAAAAAATAATTAAAAAAATTAGTGTGAATTAATATAAATGCTACATTTTAGAGAAGAAAAGGTAAAAAATTGAACCTTTAAGAAGACTATAAGAATTTGAAGGGACACGTGGCAAGCGCAAAAAGGTTTGATGGTTGTAATAATTCAAAGATGGTGATGAAGATGAACATGAAAGAGTCACCATTTTTTTTTTGAAGGAGCAGAGATTTTGGTGTATCCAATTCCCAGCCAACCAATTTTCTGCTATTTTTTCTCAAATATAGACAGTTGGAAATTCCACTCTGGCAGTTTTTTTTTTTTAAATTTTATTTTTTCAATTTTTTGAAAATAATCATTGAAAAATAGGTATGGAAAGAGCACCAAAAGGTAAAGTGAGCAGTAAGTATATTTTTTTCATTTTCAACTTAGATGTCTTGAATTTGAGTCTTTTTGTCATATCTAGATATTTTTGTCTATGGGATTTGAGCTGAGGGTTTTAGGAAACAGCCTTTCTACTTCCATGAAGTAGCGGTAAGGTTTGCGTACAATCTACCCTCCCCAGACCCCACTTGAGAGATTATATTGAGTATGTTGTTGTTGTATCATTTCGATAAATAGTTTTTTTTAAAAATTTCTATGAGATAATGGTAATATTTTTCTATATTTTATCCTCTACACCCAATTTGTGAAATTTTACTGTTATGTTTGTTATTGTATCATTCCGACTTAATATGAAGTTGATGTGTTGATAAAATTTGACAAAATATTCAACTTCTTGTCTATTGTCTGTCAATCTTAAATATCATTACGTTATTTCATTCGTGAGTACATATATTTATTCCTTTTGAACACTACTTTAAGTTTTAATTTCAATGAGAACAATCCCTACTTTGACCAGTACTTTTAATTCTCATTTTACATAATAAAATATTTATTCATCTCCAAAAAAGACATGTATTTAAATTATCAAATATTATTTTATATTAGCTGTACATCCGCTAAAATTGGAACGATACAGAGAAGATTATCATGGCCCTAATAGGCACAAATCGAGAATTATTTTTATTCCTTTTTCTAAATGTAATTATCAATTTCGGATGGAGCCAAAGATTTACTATTTTTTAGTTTTGGGTACAATGGAATAAAACAAAATGACTCTTTAAATTGTCTGCGCTTCTTTCAATTGTGAAGTAGTAGTTAGTCAATGCAACTTTCGACGTCATCATGGGTCATCCAAAAACAGTCGTGCTATGTTTTTAAACATAGGGGTCAGGCTGCGTACATTCGATCCCTCCTTACCTCGCAATGGGCGGGAGCCTTTGAGGCATTAGGGTAATGTTGTTGTTGTAATTATCTAGTAATTTTTTTAATTATAGATTATCATCAAATCACATCACTAGTCATAGGGTACTTTTGTCCTAAACACAGTTTTTTTTTTTTTTTTTTTATGAC
>JAABOM020000012.1:21549690-21575173 GCA_011800125.2 Solanum clarkiae | reverse complement strand
TATAGTTAAAATAAATAATTATTTTAAAAAAATTAAATAAAAAATACATAAAATATTTTTATACATCTTATGTGATGTATAAAAAGAAGCAGACAACTCAAAGAAGAAGTGCATACACGCTACCTTAGAGAGAAAATGACATAACTTGTTGGATGTCGCAAACGAAAAACAACCATTCTACTATTAATTAATTTAATTAGTTATTATAAATGGCAGCGTGTCCTTTTACTCCTCATACAAATAACTTTTTCGAGGGACACAAATATTTTATAAATTACATCCATATACTTTAGTCCCAAGAGGAATTATGCTACACCGAATATAAATTTAATTGCTAAAAATTTACAATTACGAAATAAAAAAAAATATGAAAATAACTTTCTAAAGGATAAATGCAATTTTATGAGAATTTTGTATTAGCTAGCTAGGTTGAACATTAATTATGCACACTGACTGAAAATAGAAACACAAAGCTGAAATGTGATGATTGAAGTCCGAACATGTGTCCAGCCATACGTAACTCTGTCAGAAAAAATATGAAAATAATTGAGTAGATATGATGGTGAAATTTCAGCCCAAGTAGTTATTGTTTTAATAACATAATATTAGAAAAAGTACACAAAATAAATTTAATTTAAAATTATTTATTTTTAATAGATTTATTTAAATTATTTACTCTTAATAAATTCATTACTCAAATTATTTTAGTGACACAAATAGAGAAAAATACAAATATGTATGTGTAGTCAAAATCTAATAAATATAAACATGAATAATATATATGGACAAAGAAATTGAAAAAAAGATTACTTTCAAAGTGAACCATCAATTGCTTAGTGTTGCCTCTTAAGGATTATGCCAATTGGCAAGGAAAATTAGCCTTAGAGCCGTGATGATGAAATTGGAGCATCTGTTAAGTGAGGCAAACTGGCGAAGCGCTTAACATGCTTTACGCCTCGCTTCAGGGTTTAAGTGCCCTCTGATCTCCCAATTAAGTAAGGAATCAATATAATAGTTATATGGTTATGCAAATATATCGACAAGTTTCCTTGATGGATGGAAACATTTTATTAGGATTCTCTGAGACAACCAAATTTTATTGAGAAGTCCCAAGGGTTGGTTTTTGCCTAAGAGTTCCTAGCCTACCTAATACAAACGCCTATGACTCCATCAGTCTTGCATACCTTTTGAGATAGGCAGAAGATTGATTTCTCTCTGACCACTTTCCTCTTACAAGCGTAGGTCCTTGTTCTTACTCTAATAGAACTTAAGTGCGTAATGTCCGAACACACAGCAGGGTGTTCAAGCTGCTGGATCAGGAACGGGTGTAGCAAGAGTCGAAGGGAATGGCGGAGATTCATTCCTTCTTGTATTTGGTGGGCAATATGGAAGGAGAGGAATGATCGATGTGTTGAAGATAGAATTAACAGTATTCAGAAAGTCAAAGACAGATGTATTGCCACTTCTTATATTTGGTGTAAATAATCGTGTATAGAACAAGCAGCACAATTAGTAGATTTCCTAGGATCTTTGTAATTAATCTTGGTTCTTATCCTACTTTACCATTTTCAAAATAAGAATAAAACAAACAAAATAAATCCTGTGATCCTCATTTTATAAATGAGCTACTCTTGCATTTTTGAAATTTATATGGTAAGTTTCTTCCCTACTGAAATAATTGATCTGCATTTTCACGAATTCTCTTAGATCACATGTAATAAAAGACAGCTAATTTTCCGACCCTCCTCTTTCATTTCCCCTTTTGTTTTCTGTTTATTCTTTTGGTGCAGGCGGGTGGGGAGGTTGCAAACATGTTCCACTTGCCCTGTATAATAAAATTCCACATTATCCTGCACTTTTTTGTCCAGCATCATCGATAGAGCTTCTCAATGTCATTTTCTGATTGCAGGATCGACAGGATTTGGATTCACACCACATATTATTGCTGTGAACGCTGGAGAGGTTACCTCTTTATCCTTTGAATGCTATGTAGATAATCGTTTTTTGACTTGAAGAACATTTTATTGCTTGTGAAACTTGGGAATAGCCAGCAAACATTCTTGTGTCTTGAATTACAACTATCCATATTAGTTTTGCTGTCAATAATTCAGTTTCACTGTCACGACATCTGAGAACTTGAGGTAGGAAAGGTGAGAAGCTGGTTGAGCCCTTCACTTTCGTTTACTTGTCCAAATTGCCTTGAAACCACTCCCCTTAGCACCCAACCAATATAGCGTTAATCTTTTGTGATACAAATCTAAATATCTACATGTGTCCAATTTTTTAAGTCTTGGAATTCCTGTGTTGTCTTTGGATTCTTGTAATGTCTTGTACACTTGTGATAGTTTTCCAGATATTACGGCGAAGGCTATTATATTTTTTGTTACTAATCTTTGCCATCTGATTTTCAGGACGTGGCATATAAAATAATGTCGTTTTCTCAGAATGGTCCAAGGGCTGTTTGCATCTTGTCTGCCAGTGGTGCAATATCAAATGTGACTCTTAGACAATCTGCCACATCCGGTGGAACTGCGACCTATGAGGTTTACTTTTTAATATATGTTGGTACTTGTTTTAGCATATCATGTTCTATCTCGCATACTTCAGCTAGTTATAAGTTTTCAAAATTTTTCCCAAATAAATAAATTTCTTTCTACAGTTATTTCTGCATTACTTTATTATTATTGTTATTTTTATATTCATTAGCACCCTTTTTCCACTAAAGCCAACAAATTAATGTGCTTTGCATTTAAAGCCTCGATAGCCTGTGGTAATTTAATTCCGTTCTTGTTTACTTCACATTACTTACAGGGTCATCACACTTAGATTTGAGGGAAAAATTATCATTTTTCCTCATTTTACTTGAGAGATATGCTTATTTTTTACTATTGTTTCTAAAATCCATATGCAGTTCGTATGCATTTTAATCTTATTCTTTGATTTCAACTTCATTTCGTGCCTGAAATTTGTTGATTGTCTCTTCTAGAACTAACAGACCTGCGAATAAAAATCTGCTCTTCTGCATCACTCTTTTTGGATTGTCTATCATTGCATTATTGCAGTGTTGAGTGCTTTTCTGACGTTTTCCTCCTGTAGGGACGGTATGACATATTGTCTCTGTCTGGTTCATTTATGCTGTCTGAAATTGGCGGTCAACAGAGCCGAACAGGTGGATTAAGTGTATCATTAGCCGGATCTGATGGACGGATTTTAGGTGGTTGTGTGGCGGGTGTTCTAACTGCTGCATCACCAGTCCAGGTTTGCCTTCTCATAAGTTTCAAAGATCAATTTATGTAGCATATGTGCTATCTTTTAATCATTTGTTGTGAAACACAGCTTTATCTCTATTAGTTGGGAGCAGAGAATATCAAATGTTCCTGTATTCTCTCTTCCCTTCTTGATTCTTCCTTTTACGGCGATGAAGTATTGCACCCTCCTCCAGGCACAGATTAATATCTACATCTGATTCCTGAGAAAAAGTTTATATATTTTGTTTGTCAAGTCCAAACAGGAAGATCAGAATCAGCAGTATTCACGGTTCCTAGATCTAGTGTTAAATGGTAATTAGTGAGACTGATGTTGGCATCTATAGGAGATGAGCAATCCATTGATTACTAAGTTTATGTTTAGCACTCTGAGTAATTGTATGCCTTTCCATTGGATGAGTCTATTCTGGCTTATGAATGCACGCATCATGCATCATTTAGAAAAAAAGGAAGAAAGACTGCGTGTGCAACAGCCATCCTATTTCGTCATTGGTTGTCTTTTTGACTTTTTGAGATATGTGAGGTTTACCATATTGAAAAAGTAACCGAAAAAGAAAAAAGAAGAAGAAAGCCATACTCAAAGGTATGAGGACCTAATAATAACAAAGGTGAATGGCTGGGCGCTTGTCGCATGTGTTAATTGTTAAGAGCAATCTTGTTTACAATAGCAGGCACTAATTAAACGGCTTCTGTTCCAGGTGATCGTAGGTAGCTTCATTGCAGAGGGTAGGAAAGAGCCCAAATCAGCAAACCATTTTGAGGCATCACCTGCTCCATTGAACGCTAACCTTGGTGTTGGTGGTGGTATGACGGGGGCCAATAGCCCACCATCTCGTGGCACTTATAGTGAATCATCTGGTGGACAAGGCAGTCCCTTAAATCATAGTGCTCCAGTATGTACCAACGACAACCTGCAAGGAATCTCGAGTATGCCTTGGAAATGAGTTATCCACGCTCTCTTTTCTGACCAATTGAACTCCTTGTCAACTAATTCACTGAAGAAAACTCTGAGGGGATTGTTGTAACTTTAATCAATGTTATTTTAGTTGTGCAGAAATAAGGACCACAGGTGCTTTTTACCTTAGTTCAAAAACTGGTGTGAAGTGCCAATTTGCTGATGCTTATGTATTCTGCATTCTGTCTTGTTAATTTAGCTTTTTGTTTCATCAATCGTAGGACTTGGTTTGGTTTTCTTTTTCTGTTTTAGCTGTTATAATGTACTGATATATAGGGATCATTTTCTATATTATTAGCCATCTTCTGCTTATGAGGCTTGATTTTTTAGGACGAAGATTTTTCAAAAATAGTCTCTCTATCTCCATGAGGTAGTGGTAAGATCTGTGTACATTTTACCGTCCACAGATCGCTATAGAATTCTATTAGGTATATTGTTGTTGTTCAAACTTAGTGTGTGTTTTATTGCAATTGCAATTCTGTGGTCTAGAAGAATATCAATTATGTCCTTACTTTTTATGTAGTTTATTCATCTTCAACCAGTCAGCTCTTATAGTTTTTCTTCTGAAAAGTATATGTTTCCCATCATCTTGATATTCTCAGAAACTAGGTTATTCGAATTCTTAAAAATAAATGATTAACTCTTAAGGGGTTTCAGCGTAACTTTTTCGAAAAATCATATGAGTGGATTCGCAACGAGCTTGACAAGAGGCCCAGGTGGCCCGACAGCGGTGGGAGATGCCTGGTAGGATTTTATGGGCCAAGGAATAGGAAACAATCGATTTTGGCAGTTTTTTATGGGTGTTAGCCCACGGATTTTGTCGCTGTAAGGGGCTTCGACACAACTTTCCCGGAAAATCATATGAGCGGGTCGACAACGAGCCCGACAAGAGGCTCAGATGGCCCGACGACGACGGGGGACGCCTGATAGGATTTTATGGGCCAAGAAACAGGAAATAGGCGATTTCGCCAGTTTTTAGTGGGTGTTAGACCACAGATTCTGGCACTACAGGGGGCTCCGATGCAACTTTCCCGAAAAATAATATGAGTGGGTCCATAATGAGCCCGCCAAGAGGTCCAGGTGGCCCAGCGGCGGCAGGGGATACTTGATAGGATTTTATAGGCCAAAGAGCAAGAAACATACGATTTCAGCAATTTTCTATGGGTGTTAGCCCACGAATTCTGGTGCTGCAGGGGGCTTCAGCACAACTTTGCTGAAAAATCATACGAGTGGGTCGGCAATGAGCCCAACAAGAGGCCAGGTGGCCCGACGACGGTGGGGGACACCTGGTAGGATTTTATTGGCCAAGGAATATGAGACCGGTGCTTTCTATAGTTTTCTGTGGATGTTAACCCACGAATTCTGGCATTGCAGGGTGCTCCGGTGCAATTTTCTCGAAAAATCCTACGAGTGGGTCCTCAATGAGCCCGACAAGAGGGCCAGGTGGCTCGGTGACGGAGGGGGACTCCTAGTAAGATTTTATGGGCCAAGAAATAGGAAACATGCTATTTCAACAGTTTTTTATGGGTGTTACCTCACGGATTCTAGTGCTGCAAGGAGCTCCATACAACTTTCTCGAAAAATCATATGAATGGGTCAGCAACGAGCCTAGCAAAAGGATTAGGTGGCCCAACAGCGGTGAGAGACTCCTGTTAGGATTTTATGGGCCAAGTAACAAGAAACAGACTATTTTAATAGTTTTCTGTGGGTGTTAGCCCACAGATTCTACCACTGCTGGGGGCTCCAGCGCAACTTTCCTAAAAAATCATACGAGTGGGTTCTCAATGAGCCCGACAAGATGCTCAGGTCGCCCCACGACCGGATGAGGGGATGCATGGTCTAATTTTATGGGCTAAGTAACAAGAAACATGTGATTTCGACAATTTTCTATGGGTGTTAGCCCACGGATTCTGGCGCTACAGGGTTCTCGGGCAAAAATTTCTCGAAAAATCATACGAGTGGGTTGACGACGAGCCTGGCAAGAGGCCTAGGTGGCCCAGCGGCGACGAGGGACGCCTGGTAGGATTTTATTGTCCAAAGAACAGGAAATCAACGATTTCAATAATTTTCAATGGATGTTAGACCACATATACTGGAGTTGCAGGGGGCTCAAGGGCAACTTGCCCGAAACATCATACGAATGGGTCCGCAACGAGGTCGACAAGAGACCCAGGTGGCCCGGCGGCAGCGGAGAATGCCTGGTAGGATTTTATGGGCTAAGGAATAGGAAACAAACGATTTTGGTAGATTTTTGTGGGTGTTAGCCCACAGATTCTAGCGCTGCAGGGGGCTCTGGCGCAACTTTCCCAAAAAATGATACGAGTAGGTCCTACAGTAAGCCCGGGTAAAGGCCTAGGTGGCCCACAACAGCGGGGGACACATGGTAGGATTTAATGGGGCAAAGAATAAGAAAAAATTATTTCGACAATTTTCTGTGGGTGATAGCCCACGAATTCTAGCACTATAGAGGACTCATATGCAACTTTTTCGAAAAATCAAATGAGTTGGTTGGCAACGAGCCCGATAAGAGGCCCAGTGGCCCGACGACGACGGTGGACGCCTGGTAGGATTTCAAGGGTCAAGGAACAGGAAATCAGCGATTTCGACATTTTTTTGTGGGTGTTAGCCCACGGATTCTAGCGTTGCAAGGGGCTCCGACGCAACTTTCCTGAAACATCATACGAGTGGGTCCGTAATAAGCCGGACAAGAGGCCCAGGTGGCTCGGCGGCGGCGGGGATGCCTAGTAGGATTTTATGTGCTAAAGAATAGGAAACAGATGATTTTGACAGTTTTCTATGGGTGTTATACCATAGATTCTGACGTTGCAAGGGGGTCCACCACAAGTTTCCTGAAAATTCATACTAGTGGGTCGACGACGAGCCCGACAAAAGGCCCAAGTCACCCGCCGGCGGTGGGGACGCCTAGTAGAATTTTATGGGACAAGGAACAAGAGACAGACGATTTCGACAGTTTTCAGTGGGTGTTAGCTCACAAATTCTGGTGCTGCACGGGGTTCCGACACAGCTTTCTCAAAAAATTTTACAAGTGGGTCCGCAACGAGCTCGACAAGATGAACAGGTAGCCGGCTACGGCGGGGGACGCCTGGTAGGATTTTATGGGCCAAGCGACAGGAAACATGCGATTTCGGCAGTTTTCTGTGAGTGTTAGCCCATGGATTCTGGCGCTGCAGGGGGCTCCAACTCAACTTTCCCGAAAAATGATACAAGTTGCTCCGCAACGAGTCAGGCAAGAGGCCTAGGTAGCCCAGCAACGGGGGAATCCTGGTAGGATTTTATGGGCCAAGGAATAGGAAACAAGTGATTTCGGCAGTTTTCTGTGGGTGTTAGCCCATGGAATCTGGCGCTGCAAGGGGCTTCGGCACAACATTCCTGAAAATTCATACTAGTGAGGGCAGCGCGGGTACGCCTAGCAGGATTTTTTGGTCCAAGGAATAGGAAACAGGCGATTTCAGAAGTTTTTTGTGGGTGTTAGCCCATAGATTCTACCGCTGCAGGGGGCTCCGGTGTAACTTTTCTAAAAAATCATACAAATTGTTCTGCAACGATCCAGGAAAGAGGCCCAAGTGGCCCGACGGCGGCGGGGGTCACCTGGTAGGATTTTATGTGCCAAGGAATAGGAAAAAAACAATTGCAACCGTCTTTCTGTGGGTGTTAGCCCACCGATTCTGGTGCTGCAGGGAGATCCGACATAACTTTCCCAAAAAATCAAGCGAGTGGTCGGCAACGAGCCCGGCAAGAGGCCTAGGTGGCCCAGCGGCGGAGGGGTGAAGGGGGGCGCTTGGTAGGATTTTATGTGTCAATGAGCCGAAAACAGGTGATTTTGGTAGTTTTCTGTGGGTGTTAGCCCACAGATTCTGGTGCTGCAGGGGGCTCCGGTGCAACTATCCCAAAAAATAATACGAGAGGGTTGACAATGTGCCCTGCAAGAGGCCTTGGTCGCTCGACAGTGGCGGGGGATGCCTGGTAGGATTTTATGGACCAAGGAACAAGATGATGCAATTTTGGCAGTTTTCTATGGATTTTAGCCTACAGAATTTGGTGCCATAGGGGGTTCCAATGTAAATTTCCCAAAAATATTATACGAGTGGGTCCGCAACGAGCTCAATAAGAGGCCCAGGTGGCCCGGCGGTGATTGGAGATGTCTGGTAGGATTTTATGGGCAAAGGAACAGGAAATAGGCGATTTCGACAGTTTTCTCGAGGTGTTAGCCCACAGATTCTGGCGTTGTAGGGGATCCAACGCAAGTTTCCCAAAAAATCATACGAGTTGGTCCTCAACGAGCCCGACAAAAGGCCTAGGTGGCCCGACTGTGGCGGGGGACGCCTGGTAGGATTTTATGGGCTAAGGAACAGGAAACAGGCTATTTCGACAGTTTTCTCTAGGTGTTAGCCCACAGATTATGGCGCTACAGGGGGCTCCGATATAAATTTCTAAAAGAATCTTACAAGTGGGTTCGCAACGAGATCTACAAGAGGTCTCGGTGGCCCGGTGGCGGCGGGAGACTCCTGGTAGGATTTTATGGGCCAAGGAACATAAAACAGGCGATTTTGGTAATTTTTTGTGGTTGTTAGACCACGAATTCTGGTGCTGCAGTGGACTTCAGTGTGACTTTCTTGAAAAATCATACGGGTGGGCTCGCAACGAGCCCAATAAGAGTCCCAGGTGGCCTTACGTCTGCGGGGAATGCTTGGTAGGATTATCTGGGCCAAGGAATAAGAAACAGTTTATTTAGACTATTTTCTGTGGGTCTTAGCCCACGAATTCTGACGCTGCAGAGGGCTTCGATGCCACTTTCTCAAAAAATCATATGAGTAGGTCGGAAACGAGCCCGGCAAGAGGCCTAGGTGGCCCAGTGGCGGTGAGGGATGCCTGGTAGGATTTTATGGGCTAAGGAATAGGAAACAAGCAATTTTGACTGTTTTCTATGGGTGTTGGCCCACGGATCCTAGTACTGCATGGGGTTCTGGCGCAACTTTCCCAAAAAATCATACGAATAGGTTCGCACTGAGCCCAGCAAGAGGCCCAAGTGGCCCGGCAGCGGCGGAGAACTCCTGGTAGGATTTTATGGGCCATGAAACAGGAAACAAATTATTTCGGCAGTTTTCTGTGTTACAAGGAAATGGGTACGAGTATAGACGAATTTGATTTTTCTCCAAATTCTATATTTTGTATGAAATATGTATTCAATAACAAATTGAACTCATAAATTTAAATTTTAAGTCTAACTCTAGCAAAAAGATGGGAATACCATTATTTTAGGATGCGATGGACGGATTTTTGGTTGTTTTGTAGCAGGTGTTTTAATTGCTGCATCACCTGTCCAATTTTTCCTTCTAATAAGTTTCAAATATGCAGCATGTGTTCCATCTTTTAGTCGTTTATAACAAAATCACTATTATATAGCATGTGTTCCTGTATTCTCTTTTCTCTACTTGATTCTTCTGTTTGTTTCTTCAAAAGGTTTAGACATTTTGTTCGTATATGATTTCTTTGAAGAATTAATACAACATAATGCTTAAACAACATAGCGGGCCTTGCGCATAGCGAGAGCTTTAGTGCACCACACTTGCCTGTTCCCCTTTTTTAATGCTTAAACAATATTCAACAAATATAGAAACAATGGGATGAAGTGAAGCAAAGAAATGGAAAAAAGTAGATTGTTTTGTCACTTATTTTTTGATAGGAAAAGAAGCCATTTTGTTGATTCCACAAAGGCCTTGGGCCTTGCCAGTGTTTCTTTTCATCCTAATGAAACCTTTTTCTCCCCACTTTGGGCCCCAAGAATTCTTGACAATAATGTAGTCCAACCCCTTTGTGGATCCATATCCAACTGCTGCCACTCCATGATCCAATGTTGTTCCACAATGCCCATCAAACACACCCTACACCCATTAGGGGAGTTCATTCAGTATATCGACTAGAAAAAGTAAACAATGACTCTGACGGACTATTTGTGTAATGATTCTTCAAGAGTTTTAATGATATTTGCTTAGTATATCGATTATAAAAAGTAAACAATGACTCTGACGGGCTATTTGTGTAATGATTCTTTAAGAATTTTAATGATATTCACTCAATATATTGATTAGAAAAAGTAAGCACTGAATAAAGATCTTTTAAGAATTTTCACAGTATTCATCCAGTATTACAAGAACCAAGAGTATATGTTTTGGTAAAACGGAAGTCATTTTTCTAGAAAATCGCTTTATTATTATTGAAAAATATATTCCGGTATTTAGTTGGAGAGTGATTTGAAGCTTAAGAGTTGGAGATAATTGTAAAGGATAATGACTTCCGACCAATAGTGAGGGAAGTAACTTTCCCCTTTTTGCCTCGAAAAGTATTTTATGACAATCAAACACCAAAAAATGACTTATTTTCTTTTTTCAAAAAAAAAAAAAATCGTCCCACCAAACGTACCCTAAGAGGAGGGTGAAAAAAAGAGAGTTTACCCCTTTGTAGAATTGGAAATCTCTGCCAGAAGCCTCAATGGCAACACTCAAAGGTTGGTTAGCAAGAGCTTTCAAGAGACTTTTTTCATCATTGGCAGGTACATCTTGGTAACCATCTATTGTCACCACTTCACTTTCATCCTGAAAACATAACATTCAATTTAAGATTTCTAATATCGGTATCGGATCCTTCAACAACGTATAACTTTTGAAGAATCCGACACACATCCAACAACATTTTAAAGGATTTGAGTAACATACTAGAGGCAGATTCAGGAATTGAACTTCACGAGAGTTTCAAGTTTGAAACATTCATAGAAGCTATGTACGTTTGCTTAGATCCTCCAAAAATGTCATTCTACTCATGTGTCTCAGAATATCCTTTATAATATGAGCTACTTTCGGAGGATCTAACAAACAGACGCTACTCGAGCAATCAGGACCAGAGCTATAGTATTAGACTAAGTTGTTCCGACTCTCCAAAAATGTTGCTGCACACGTGTCGGATCTTGAAAAAATACACTATTCTTGGAGATCCGACATGCACCCATCGACATTTCTGAAGAGTCCGAGCAACATAGGTTTTACATACAAGTTCGGATAAGGTCATTAACTTTTCCGTACACCATATATTTTATACTAGAAAATTCATGAACCATGAGTTCAGTAACAACTTAAACTCATAAATTCAAAATCCTAGCTCTGATACTGCAAGGCGGAAAATACCATTATTAGATTGTTGACTTACTCTCTTTTCATCACAAGTTCCTTCTTCCATGAGGTAAGGATAGTCTTCCTCCTTGTGAAGACCACCTTGTGAGACAATAAATTGAAAAGCATAATCCATAAGGCCTCCATTGCAACCATTGTTGTATTTTGTGTCACAATCAATCAACTCTTGTTCAGACAAAGATGTCAAATTCCCTGTCTTTATTTTGTTTATTCCCTCTACTGCTGCTACTGTCGAAAACGCCCAACAACTACCTACAAATTCAACATAATTTCTTCAATAAGAGCATGAAACGCGACTTTTTAAAGCCGAAAATGAAGTTTTAACGAGTGAGGGGTAAATATAGATCCAAAGTATGACTTTATGAATATATTTGTTGAAAAAGTATAATGAAGGACAAATGTAACTTATTTTCGATAGCAAAGATGCAAATATAACCCTTTTTCGAACAATAAATATGAAAATAAGGATATAATGAAGGACAAATGTAACTTATTTTCGATAGAAAAGAGGCAAATATAACCCTTTTTCGAACAATAAATATGAAAATAAGGATTAATAAGTGTATGGATTTATTGAATATGAAAAAAATTGTAGTTGATTTTGTTTGACAAAGAGAAGGTGTCGATAAACACGTCTTCCTATGTTGTTCGGACCTTACAAAAATATTATTCGCATCCATGTCATACCTCCAAAAATATATTGAATTTGGAGGATCCAAGACATACCCAAAAATGTTTTTAAAGAATTCGAGAAATATACTCCCTCTATCCCAATTTATGTGACATTTTTCGTTTTTTAATAGTCAAACAGTTCAAATTTGATCACCAAGAATTTGCGCATGGAATCTTCAAAGTTTTTGAAAAGAAATTTATATATTTCTAAACTACGTAAAAAGTACTATAAGTCACAGCAATTGATAATTCAAAATACTCAAAAATATATATGAAAATTTTACTGCCAAAAATAGATTGGTTTAAATTTTGAAATTCGAACGATGCCACATAAATTGGGACCGACTAAAATGACATCAAATATATGAATTTGAAAAAAATGAGGATTAATTGAAGTATTTGGTAAAAAAAAAAAAAGTGTCGATAAACGATTTTTTTGTTAAAAGGTCTAAAATACCCTTAAATTTGTTAACACTAAAAATGAGTTCCTAACTTACCACATGAACCTTGATTCTTGACTTCAGTAACAGCACCTTTTTTCCTCCAATCAACAGACTTTGGCAAATCCACAAAATCTCTATAAATAAATTTTTTTGTGGATTCATCTTTTGATCTCCTTTCATTTTGAACATTGAGTCCTAAATACATTTTCTTGAATTCATCATGGCTCAAATCAGCAAATTCATTCAAACCAAGCCAATAGTTACTAATCATATTGTTCCTTTCATCAATGTGTTTCAAATTGTCTCTAAAAATCTCAAACCTATGCAATTTCTCCTCAATGCTCTTGTAAATCTTGTTGTGTTTCTCCATCCACGTCTCGAAGAGATTGATGATGTTATCGATGTTTGTCAAGTCATCGGGGGAATATCCCACGATTGAGAAGTCGTGTGCAAATGTTGCACGCGACATGAGAGATAAAAATAATAGTGATGATGTGGAAAATAGGACAAGAAATGAGAGCTTATTAGCCATTTTGTAATTGATTAGTTGGAATAAAGAGATATTGAGATGAATGAAGAAATGGAAGAGGAGTACATTAGTTTATATAGGGGTAAAATTCTTGATAAATTTGCTTTAAAGCTAAGTTTTGTGTAATTTATTAATATTAATTGTATGGAGTAGCAGTAATAGGAGACTTGAAGCATGGTGCTTTTTATTTCTATTTTTATTTTTATTTTAATTAATTAATTTTTTTATTGGCTTTGGATTGAAGATTCAACTTCCCATTAAGCATGACATTTTATGTTATAATTTTATGGTGACAAATGGGCAGTTTGAGTTGAATTATATTAGGACGGATCAAGGATGTGTTAATGGACGAGTCATCAATTATATATGAAAGATATGACCGTTTGTTAATTGAAATGTTCTTTGCATTTAGTTAATCTACACAAAGTGACTCGATACCTAAGAAACCTTTAAATTTTAAAGGTTGTCATTCAATGAGTACATGAAAATAACGAAGCAGCTTTGATTACAAAATCAAGAGTTGCATCCTCTTCTCCTATGAAACTTGAGTTATCAAAGTCTTCGCCCTATGCGACTAGCCTTTCTAAAGGAAAAACTCTCCATGTTAACTTCATTTTACTACCTATTTCAAAGAAACTTTTGATGTTTTAAAATTAAAATAAAAATCACGAAAGATCAATGTAAAACATTGAAACAAAAAAATTTAATAATAATAAGAATCCAAAACATAAACAACAGAAGTACATGCATCAATTCCTTTACCCCTCCCTGTTAGGCTATTGAAGATCTGTAACTTGCTGTTTGAAGAGGAA
Source organism: Solanum clarkiae (assembly GCA_011800125.2). Classification (NCBI taxonomy): domain Eukaryota; kingdom Viridiplantae; phylum Streptophyta; class Magnoliopsida; order Solanales; family Solanaceae; genus Solanum; species Solanum clarkiae. Next base: position 21,561,291 of record JAABOM020000012.1, on the reverse strand, counting down.
GGAAGAAGAAGATGATGAATAGTAGCTCGGTTTTAGAGAGAAGGCAGAGAAAATAAATGTTAGAGAGAGAGAGAGCGCTTTTTTCGTGGTAAACCCCAAAAAATTGGGTGACCTCCACGGTGATAGGGCTATATATATTAATGATATCCGGATATTTACAATTACACAGAATACAAGTATACACGGAGAATAAACAATAGCACCTAAAGTTTGGATCAGGCTGCTAAATATATTATCAGGCTGCACTACCTAACACTCCCCACTTCCCAACCCAATCATATTAGCATTTTTAAGGAATAATATGGATACAAAAAATATCAATTACATAGGTCAATTTCATTGAGATATTTTTTAGCACATCCAAAAAAAAAAAAAGAATTAATATGTAAAGCTAGACAAGAGTAAAGTTAAAGAGCACAAGCGCAATAGGTTTATTCGAATTTTCTTTATATATATATATTGAAAAACCACATTACATATGGGAAAAAAAAATGTATATGAATGTAGCTATAATTTTTTTCTATATTATTCTCTATTTGATTATAAACTCTCTATCTTTTACAAAGTACTGATACGACTACAGACACATCACCTCTTCAGACTCCACTTATATATGAAACTACATTAAATTTACTATCATTGTAATATATTAATTTCATCGTGTACTTACTTTATTTCTTTAAATTTTTTTTTAACTTATTGAAAATTTTGACTCCGTCAAAATATAAAAGCGGTAAAGTATTTAAAAATTTGTATAATATAAACCTCACATCAACTAAGGTAGTGGATGTGAAGCAAGATGTTGCAACAAACCCAGCATCTTTTTTATTTATTAAAGGGGTGAGAAAATAATGGTTACCAATTAATGGGGCTCTACTTATAATTGTCAGTGGGATTTCATGGGGCCTCCATATTTACTTTCTTGGATGGCTACCATTAAAAGGGAGTTAAATTAAAATAATATGAATAAAATGATCAATATTTTATTAATTATTTCCCACTAATTAATATGAAGGAATATTAATCCCATTAGTGTGTTAACTGTTAAATATGTATTAATTAATAAAGATTTCGTGGCCTGATATTTTTGAGACGAGGGTTTTGTGGAAACAGTTTCTCTATCTCTATGAGGTAGTGATAAGGTCTGCATATATTTTACCTTTTCCAAACCTAACTTGTGAGATTTCACTGAATATATTGTTATTGCTGTTGCTTTTGTTATTAATATATATGAGGATAATTATTTCATTTTTATGTATATATATTACATATAATGAATTTCTTTCGTGAAAATTCTACCTCCGATATAGTGCCACCATACCCCACCATGAATGGCGGTCAATTGTCACTTTCCCATTTGATTATGATTAGTAATATTTCGAATTTTTATGGAACCCTGAAAAAGATCGCAGTTGTGACCTTTTTTAAGTGAACATGGATAAATCTGTTCTTGCGTGATACTTCGCTTAGTGCAACGAGTTTTGACTAAAAAGGCTAGTGGTGAAGGGATCGATCTTAGGCAGTGGCGAAACTAGCCTATAGTCAAGGGATTCATCTGAACTCTATTTAGTAGAAAATTGTACCATTTCTATATGGTTAATATTATACTATATATATATATATATATATATATATATGTATGTATGTATTATGTAGTTTTTTGATGATGAGTGTATATGATATGGCTTCCAGGTGATGTAGTAAACTTAAATAAATGCCCAAATAAAATTTCTTAACAAGAATTTTTGGGTTCAAATTTCGGTTATGCAGAAAAATCTTGACAGAAAAGCTCTTCAACCTTACACTGCACGAATCTAGATAAGATGAGCTCCAATGAACCACAATAATAATAATAAAGTTTTCGTACACCGATGAAAACAACAATAACAACAATGAAGTTTTCGTGCACCGATAATAACCATAATAACAATAATGTACACCGATGGGAACCACAATAACAATAATCTAAAACTATTAACATGATATAAAAAATTAAAAAAAAATAAGTGAAGTGGAAAACAAATGATTGTATATAAAAATATCAATAAAAGTTCAAACTTCGCTTATGAAGAAAAATCTTGATAGAAAAGCTCTCTAACCTTACCCAGCACGAACTTGGATAAGTCGGAGCTCCAATAAATTTATCATACACTGATGGAAACCACAATAACAACATATAGCTCCAATGAAGTTTTCGTACACCAATGGGAATCACAATAACAACATATAGCTCCAATGAAGTTTTCGTACACTGATAGGAACCACAATAACAACTATAGGCATAGCGCCAAGGAAGTTATTGTACACCAACAGGAACCACAATAATGACATATAGGTATGACGAGATAGAGCGTATACAATTCTTGCTTAGAGAGATAGACCTTTAGCTCCAAGAAAATCGTCATATACGAGTTCTAAAAATGAAAAACACTTAATTGTAGAAGATATTGGAAAACATTTTATTAATTAAACTTTGGTGATGAAAATAACACCAATTAATTCAGTATGAATTCATATACTAGTAATTCTCAATACACGTACATGAATAATTAATCTATACACTTAATTAACCTAATGTTAATTAATTTCTAAGGTAAAAATGCATTTACATGATACTTATTCGGAGCCGATCGGCTTCCGGTCTCACCTCTGACATCCGACGACGAGCTCGTCACCGGCAGCTCACCGCACATATGACACCTGGAAACCACCGGAATCTGACGGCAAGACGGACAAGATGCATGCGATCCCAACCATGTATCAATACATCCGACGTGAAATCCATGGCCGCACTGCGGCATCACTCGGATTTCATCACCGACGGCGAATTCCATCAAGCAAATCGCACATTCGGAAAATTTCGCAGATCGTTCCGGTGTGTAACTGAACTTCGGTAGTGATTTAAGCACCTTCTTCTTCAAACCTTTATTCACCGGAGGCGGAGGTGGAACAGCTGAATTTCCGCCAGCGATCCGTCGGATCCAAGCGCAGCGAGCGACTGCGACAAGGCCGAGTACGCAAATTAGACCGCAGAGAAGGGCAGCTAAGATCACGACGAAGTCGGAGTCGACGATGTCGATTTCTAACGGCTGATTCTCCGGAGATGATGGTGATGCCGGCGAGTTTATGCCGCCGGAAGTACGTGAAAGATGAGTAGTACTCATGAAGAGAAGGTAATGGAAGCGGCGTTTTTTTGATGCGTAAAGTTTGTTCGAGTTTTTGGCTGGTAATTTGTGTCAGTTTTATATATAGGAAAAAAATAAAAAAATTTCTCACATCCTTTTTCATTTTGGTCCCTCCATTTGATTTTATGTATGATTTGACCCCAAAAATAAACCATAAATAAGAAAAAAGAAATATTGAAATTGCCATTTAAGTGTCTAATTTTAAACATACCACGTGCAAAGACGGATTCAAAATTTAAGGTCCTATGAATTCCACACACATAAAATAAAAGATATAAAATAGAAAATTCGATAAAATTATAAGTCTCATTTCTCTTTTTGCTTTTTGATTTTATGTTTACTACCTTGCAAAATTCAATACGCTATGTAAGGTATAACTCTGGAAAGAGAAAGAAGCTGACCTACAAGAAAACATCACCATGGACCAAAAAAATTCATATTGGCTTTTTATCATGAATTGATAATTGTTATGTCTATTCCATGTGTTTATAATGTATAAACACTCACTAGTCACATTGTTAATTTAAGCTAATGAATGTGGAGTAATATTGCCCACACACTCATTTAATTTATTTTTATAATCATAAAAAATGACATTTTTCAACAGATTAAAAGCAAAGAATGCAATAAAACTTAACATAGGAAAAAAGAAGAAGCTATTTTCGAGGAAAGAAACATTAAACGCTTACGCATAGCATGAGAATTAGATAAAACTTACAGATAGTCATTATTCAATTAATTCGTATAATTGAAAAATAATTATTATATTAGAATTTAATTATTTTTTACAAGTAAAAATCTTTATTATGAAACTTCACTTGTAAAAGTTAAAACGCCATGCATTAATCTTTTTCAGCGCCATGATGAATGAGCTGAGTTAATTTGTCCCCATATGACTAGGAGATCACAGGTTCAAGTATTAAAAACAGTCTCTGGCAAAAAATATAAAACAGAATTGCGTATAATAAATCCTTGTGGTCGGACTCTTCCTTTCTCCACTTATTTCTATAACTTTTAAAAATATGAACAAAATTTAAAATGTGACCTAAAAGAAGGGACATCTGTGTAATTAGACATTTTTCTACCAAAGTCAACTGACTATGGACAACAACAACAACATTACCCCAATGCTTCAAAGGCTCCCGTTCGTTGCGGGGTAAGGGGGGATCGGATGTACGCAGCCTGACCCATATGTTTAAAAACATAGCGCGACTGTTTCCGGCAACTGACTATGGACAAAAAGCTATATATCCAAGTGGCAACCAGTTGAAAGTCATTATCATATGGTATAATATTTTAAGTTTCAAACAAATGGGCTGCACTATCTAGCCTATTTTTCAAATGATTGTCATTTCCCACTATAATTGGAAGATGTGATTATGGTTAGAAGACTAGCCCACTAGAGAAAACCACCAATTCCCACCATGCATATTGTCAAAATTGAAGTTGTTTGACTTTGTGTTTTGAATCATGTCATCACGGACGGTTCTATAAAAATTTTAAAAAAAATTGACCAAAATTCATATTACTAAAAAACTCTAAGATAACTAACACCTATGAAAATTGAACAAAGAATTGCCTCATTTCTAGTGAGTATCCCTAAATGCTAAAAATTGTTGCATAGATCTGGCCAAAGCTATAGGAGATCATCATGGACGGTCCTTCAAAGGTTTTGCATAAAAATTGATTGACAACGATAATACCAGAAAAGTTATGGGCTAACACACAAAAAAATAAAAAAAAATTACCTAATTCTTGTTGTGTGGCTGCTAAATGCTAAAACATAAAAAGCCATATGGATTAGACCAAGGCTAAAATATTCTTATCTAGGTTATTATGGATAGTTTTGTAAAGATTTTACGAAAATATTGACGAAAGTTATACCATCAAAAAATTTGATGGGCCAATAAATACACACCAAATAGGAGAAAATCACCTAATTCATGTCGAGTGACCCTAAATGCTTTAAAAAAAAGTCAGGTAAATCAAGATGAGGCTATAGAAATTTTTTCTGGGTCATTATGGACGATTTTGTAAAGTTTTTGTGAAAAATTAATCAAAAGACATATCACCAAAAAATTCGACATACACACACAAAAAAAAGGAAAAAATCACTTAATTCCTGTCGTGTGACTCCTAAATGCTAAAAAAAACCATGTGGATCGGACCAAGGCTGCAGGAATTCTTCCTAGATCATTACAAATGGTTATTTAAAGATTTTGGGAAAGACTTCACCGAAAAATATATCACCAAAAAATTCATGAAATAACATACACAAAAAACAGAGAAAATCTCTTAATTCATATCCAATGACCTCTAAGTACTAAAAAAAGATCCACATGGGTCATATGGGGCAGAGATGAGCAACATTTTAGGAAAGTCCGAGCGACATTGATTTCAAGCACCTAGTGCTTCCCTCCTGGTAGTTTTACTTCCAAAATTTCAATATTCAGTTAGAATGTAGCTCCAAGTTTAATTTTCAAGTTGCAACATGTAAGTTAAAAATTCACTAAATTTCATAATCAAAACAGTTACTTCCTTCGTTTTAATTTGCTTGTGTTACTTCTCGTATTAGTATATTTTAAAAAAATGTCTCTTTCCAATTCTAGCAACTCTTTCATTCCAACTTTCCACCTAACATGTTTATGATTACAAGATTAAAAACATTTAGATACATTCTACTAGTTCAAAACCACAACATTCAAAAATCTTCTTTACTTTCATGACAAATCAAAACTAAAAAGGGTTAACCTGATGCACCAAAGCTCCCGCTATGTACATGGTCCAAGGAAGGGCCCGACCACAAGAGTCTATTGTATACAGCCTTACCTTGCATTTCTGCCAGAGATTGTTTCCAAGTCTTGAACCCGTGACCTCCTGGTCACATGGCAGCAACTTTACCAGTTACTCCAAAAGGCTCCCCACAAACAAACTAAAATGGAGGGAGCAATAGATAAACACCATTTATTAGAATCAAGTAAAACAAACTGTGAATCTTTGATCAGCCAAAAGAACTCATAGAACACTGATCTGTATATAGTTTTTTTGCACCCTATTTGGTACCTAATCTTTTACAACAGGTTTTTGGGATCAACAAAGAGTACACAAGATAGCTGAAGAATATACATCATCAACAAGTCTTCACTATTGTTCATATTATCTTATATGATCACGTCGACAATATGCATGAAATTACAAGAAGTATACCACATACAATCTCGAGGACATAGATACTTGAAACAATCGGTCCCCTGACTGAGGTTACGAGTAGACAAAGTATAGCTTCCTGCAAATCCATTGAAGTTCTGCTTGATTCAAGGAAACATCATCTGAAACACCAAAAAACATTTGGATAAGTATGTCCCGTTCTTGCTGTGTGTGAGTTTCATACCTGAACTATTATGTGAGTGAGTTTCCTACTTGAATTATCACCAAATGTTCATTGAAACATACCTCAACTCTCAGTTGTTCACTTTTCCTACTTAAAGGATGATGATATTTCCAGTAGGAATGGAACAACTGATAGTTGGGGTGTGTTTCGATAAATAGTTCAGATAAGAAAAGTGAATGTCTATAGTTTAGGTAGGAAACTCGCAAAACCTATGCTAATACTACAATGGAATGGTAAAAGTTATATAAGGTAACATCAGATTCAGAAGAAGTTTTTGGGACGATAAATGTTTTTGAGAGTATAATAAGTTCAAGATGGTCTTCTTACCTCATAATCAAAAGCTGAAGCGACCGATATATCCTCTGCTATAACGTCCAAACGTAAAATATACCTTCATTCTCACCATGATATTCAGCAATCACTATCTCTATATATCTAGCAGTTTATTCAGAAGAAAAATTTAAAATGTGACAGTCATGTTCCCGTAGTTTCGATTTCTTGAACTGACATTGAACTCTTTTGGTGATGGAGATGTACTATGATTGCCAGGTAGTGAACCACCTTTATGTGTACCCGAGTGTTGTGCTTGAAGGAGAAGATAGTCAAGCGCGGTAACAATCTCAGTAATGCTAGGGCGAAAATTGGCTTGCTCTTGAAGACACATTGCAGTAACAGAAATGGCATGGTGCAAACAACGAGAAGAGAACTGACCATCCAACACCGGGTCTACCAAATAAATGTATTTCCTCCGGTCCTTGAGGAAAGGAGTAGACTGCAACCAAGTCGATGAGTTTCTCAGATAAGAGAAATTCTAGACATAGTACGTAAACAGAAACTACATTTCGTATTCAGATGGGAAATCCGGTTCAGGATATGCATGTTGCATTGTTCCATCTTTGTTTTCGGATAGAAAACTACAACAGCATACCCAGTGGAATCCCATAAGTGGGGTTTGGGGAGGGTAAAATGTGCACAGACTTTACTACTACCTCATAAAGATAGAGAATCTGTTTTTGGAAAACTCTTATCTCAAAAATCAAGCCCCATAAGCACAAGATGGATAGAAAACTATTAACATGAATAATTTTTCAAGAAGGATTTAGTGCAATCTATCTCGAAATGTATCAACTACAATTTTGAATATGGTAAGATGCAGAGTTTCATAAAAATACTAGTGTTTCATATCAAATATTGACAAAAAACGGGTAGCTCGGTGAACTAAGCTCCTGCTATGCTACTAGATACAAAAGTCTGTTGTATGCAGTAGTTCGTATTCAGATATAAGATAGTATAACTCACCCAAGCAACAAGGTTCTGTTCTCCTTGTTTCTTAGAGGTGTCAAAAGCCTTTCGTCCCGTTATTAGCTCCAATAGAACAACACCAAAGCTATAGATATCAGATTTCAGAGTCAACTTCCCAGTCATGGCATACTCGGGGGCACAATATCCGTAGGTGCCCATCACTCTAGTCGAAACATGAGTGTTGTCACCTACAGGTCCCAGCTTTGCTAGGCCAAAATCCGACAGCTTTGGATTGAAATCATTGTCCAATAATATATTTGAAGATTTCAAATCGCGGTAAATGACAGGTGGATTTGCTTTGTGTAGACACGCGAGTCCATGAGCTGCACCTGCAGCTATCTTTAGCCTCGTGTTCCAACTCAGTGGCGCAGTTCCTGGCACTAAATCTTTCAACATCAACGACAACAGACAGTTATGACACAGCCCAACAAATTGGAAAAAGGAAAACTATAGTGATAGTACAAAAGCGAGTTGATTTCTCAAATGATCACTCAGCTAACTAGTTATTATCTCATAAAGTCACATTTCTCACAGAAAATTCAGTTGGAAGAACAACCACTTGACTCACAAAGCTTAGGCAACAAATGTCAAAATTCAACATGCAGGCAAGAAGATTTCGAGGATATTACCGAAAAGATGGTGTTCCAGGCTGCCCAATGGCATATACTCGTAAACCAACAGCCGCTGTTCTCCATGAGTGCAGTATCCGATCAGGTTGACAAGATTTTTATGATGCAGTAAACTCAACATCAGGACTTCCACAACAAATTCTTGGTTCCCTTGAAGGCCTTCGAGATTAAGTTGTTTGATCGCGACTATCTGCTCTTAAGATCAAAACACAACAAATCATCGACTGCAACAGTTCTCTCTATTATTAGTGAAGATATAGTCCATAGACAAGTTCTGTTCCAACATGTAAAAACAATTTTCTTCCCCTGCCTTCGATCATTTTTAGGCTAATAATAAAGCTACATAGATCGAAGTATGGTCAGTTGAACACCCTTTGTTAGACAATTACAATGCATATATATGTCAAACCATCAAAATTTCGGAAGCAGAAAACTTGCCTGGCCTGAATCAATACGTCCTTTATAGACGCATCCAAAGCCGCCTTCACCAATAAGATTAGATTCCCTAAAATTCTGTGTTGCCAAGGCTAGTTCCTTGAACGCGAAACTACGAGCAACATTTTTCTTCTTATTGTTACTTTCTCCACTTCTTTTGCCTTTCAAAGAACTATCCTTTCTTCCACTTCCTATGTGTCCATAACATCGAAAAATTCCACAAAAATGAAAAAAATGTAAGTAAAAAAGAAATTCTGCCTCTCCCAAGTGCAATTTGAGACATTCTTAACCTATGTTACTCGACTCTTCAAAAATATTGCCAAGGGTATGTCGAGTCCTCCAAAAGCTATGCCATTTTGGAGGATCAAACACAGGTACGACAACATTTATGAAGGGTCCAAACAACATATAAAGTTCATAAACAATACAATTCAACGAAATCCTCACCACTTCCAGAACCACTAGATTCCGCCCTCACGTGCACTGCAAAAACACAAAACATTTTAATCTGTTATTAAAACACAAAAGAAATCGAATGAATGGGGAAAATTTGATTAATTAATGTGTGTATTCACAATAATCTCATTTCTTTCGACAGAAAAGGGGTTTACAGGTTTTAATAAATACATGACACATCATAATTCAAGAATTGATAGTAAACATTGTATCACATATTAGATTCTGACATTGCTCGGATCCTTCAAAAATGCCATCACGTGTCTAGCAGATTCCTTCAAACGTTATTCTATTTTGGTGGATCTAACATAGGTACAACAACACTTTTGGAGGATACGAGCAATATAGTCACGAAAGTATCCCTATGCATAAAACATCCCGCATTCACACAAAAAAACAAGAAAGGGCCACACTCCAAGGGATGCAAAAAACACAAAACATTTACTGATTTTAACAAATACATAACACATCATAATTCAAGAATTGATAGTAAAATAACCACATTGTATCCCATATTAGATTCTGACGTTGCTCAGATCCTTCAAAAATGCTATCACGTTTGTAGACATAGGTACGACAATATTTTTGGAGAATATGCACAAGCAACTTAGTTATGAAAGTATCCCTATGCATAAAACATCCCGCATTCACACAGAAAACAAGAAAGGGCCACACTCCAATGGGTGCAGAAACACAAAACATTTACATATTTTAACAAATACATAATACATCATAAGAATTGATAGTAAAATAACCACATTGTATCACACATTAGATTCTGACGTTGCTCAGATCCTTCAAAAATACCATCAAGTGTGTAGACAGAGGTACAACAAAATTTTTGGAGGATATATACGAGCAACATAGTTATGAGAGAATCCCTATGCATAAGCATCCTGCATTCACACAGGAAACAATTGTAGATTTTAACAAACACATAACACATCATAATCCAAGAATTGATAGTAAAATAACCACATTATATCACATATTAGATTATGATGTTGCTCTGATCCTTCAAAAATACCATCATGCATGTAGACATAGGTACGACAAAATTTTTGGAGGATATATACGAGCAACATAGTCATGAGAGAATCCCATGCATAAAGCATACCCCATTCACACAACAACAACAACATTACCCCAATGCCTCAAAGGCTCCCGTCCATTGCGGGGTAAGGGAGGGTCGGATGACCCCATTCACACAAAGAACAAGAAAAGGCCACATTCCCAGGGGTGTAACACAGACAACCTATAGTGATGTCTGATTCCACGACTCGAACCAGTAACTATATCATGAAAACAAATATACCACTGCTCAAGGATAGAAAATTTTATATTAAAAATGACAAAATATGTAAATTCAATTTTAAGAAAATATTAAACCTGGAGAATCGTTGGATCTTGGGACTATATCTTCATCATAATCTTTAGGACGAAGGCTCATGCAAGAAAAACAACTCATTTTATTATTTTTTTTCAACATTGAAATCATTGTCCAATTAATTATTATTTCTCAAACAAATGGAGAAATCATTTGTTGATTACATAATTAAAATTAAAAAATATATAAATGCAAAATATAAATGAAGCTAAGGAGAGAGATATGGTTTATTATTCCCTCTCCCTTTGGAAATGTGTTCATAGATCTGCAAAAACATAAAAAAATAAATTTAAAAAATAAATTTAAAAAATAAAGGACAAATGTGAAACAATTGGAAGGTAAATTATTATTAGTAATATGACAAAATTTTCCAAAATTAGACAAAGTTAGGGGGAGGAGAATATTGAACCAAAATATGGGTCCTAACTTTTTGGTACGGTAGTTATTATTAGTAATAAAATAACGTGGAAAAAAATGATTAAAAAAAGAAAAAAGAAAATACTATCCATAAGAATGGATCCTATTTGATCAAATACCTAGCGACAAACTGAGTTAGTTGACCACGTGGTCAAATCCTTTGCAGGTTTTGTCAGTCAAACTCATCGTATGAGATTTTTGATAAGATTTATCTTTTTTCTTATGTAGTTTGTGGTTTATTATAAACAACAACATACCCCAGTGCCTCAAAAGGCTCCCGCTCATTGCGGGGTGAGGGGGGATCGGATGTACGCAGCCTAATCCCTATGTTTAAAAACATAAAGCGGCTGTTTCCAGATGACCCATGAGGAGCGTCGTAAGTTGCATTGACTAACTGCT
>JAABOM020000012.1:21460264-21487730 GCA_011800125.2 Solanum clarkiae | reverse complement strand
ATTGATAACTTCTTTGCTGAGAATGAGCAGCTCGCGTTTAACCCTGGACATATCGTCCCTGGTATTTACTATTCGGAGGATAAGCTTCTTCAGGCTAGGATATTTGCATATGCTGATACTCAGAGACACCGTATTGGGCCAAACTATATGCAGCTCCCAGTTAACGCTCCTAAGTGTGCTTATCACAACAATCATCACGAAGGTGCCATGAACTTCATGCATCGCGATGAAGAGGTACTATGCACCCGTCAATCTATCAGTGCTGATTTGTATTTCCTTATGTTGCCTATTAGTACTCCTCTGATGTATAACTAAAATGTTCCAGGTGAATTATTTGCCCTCGAGGTTAGATCCTCGTCCTCTTTCTGAGCAGTACCCAATTCCTTCTCCTGTCTTGACAGGAAAGCGCGAAAAGGTGAGGCAAATCTTTCTAATTGTTCATCTGATTGATCTATGAATGAGTGTAGTTTTCACATGCATATACATTGTTGTTGTTCTTTAGAGTGTCATTCCGAAGGAGAACAACTTCAAACAGGCAGGGGAGAGATACCGATCTTGGGACCTTGAAAGGTACATGATTTTGTTCTTGTATCGTATTATTATCTCCTATTCTCCCCCCTCCTTAAACGCATGACGGTAATTGAGTATCATTGTTATTTCAGGAAAGAGAGATACATTAACAAATGGGTTGAGTCTTTATCCGATCCACGAGTCACTCAAAAGATTCGCAATAAATGGATATCATACTTGTCTCAGGTTTGAGTTTTTTCCTTCATTTCCATGATCCTTTTATCCAAATTAAGCGCGATAAACAAAACCAATCATGCTGCGTATATACATTGCAGGCAGACAAGTCTTGTGGTCAGAAGGTCTCTAAATGTCTCACTATGAAGCGTGCTATAATGTGAAGGTGAGAATGGTTGGAATGGTTTCAAGTTACAAATGCTGAAGGACTACTACAAGAAAACGTCCGCGTTGTGCAATAAACTAATCTTCGATGTCTTTTTTTTTTTACCAATCTTCGATGTCTTGTGTTTTAACTACGATGATGTTGTAACCTGAATAAGTTTAGAGCTGTATGTTCAAGTATTGTTATCGTCTTCTTCCTTTCTACCTTGTTTCACTCTTTTTTTAAGTCCTGTTGGGAAATTGACCCCTCTTGTTTTAATCTGAGTCTTCCTTTCTCTTTGGCTTTGATCTTGAAACAGTTCTTGTTTTTCTCTAGTTTTTGCTTTCTTCCTCATGCCAATGCCTAACAATAACACGGAGATTGACTCAATATGTTGCGTCTAAAACAACTCAAAGATACTGTAAACACAAAGTTGGTGTTGCCAGTAGGATTCAATCCTTCATCTGGCACTTGCTTTCAGCCTTACGAGGGCAGTGAGAACCAAAACACCAATGGGATTTCTTGTTCAATGGGTGTTTATCTTTATATTTACACAATTTTTGCATATTTTCTATATAATAACACAAATTTTTTTTCGAGGTCAATGGGTGCTCAAGCACCTGGCAAGGCCCACGTAGATCCATCCCTGGAATATACTGTCCTAATTCACGAATATTACATGGTTGCAGCTTATAGATAGAATACATTTTGACTTGTATTGTCATTAAGGAATTTGTTTTGTTTTAGTCATAAGCTGCAATATAGATTTAGTTTTTGAATTTGTTTTGTTTTAGTCATAAGCTGCAATATAGATTTAGTTTTTGTTCCGCTGGGTATATTGTTATTCGTAAATTAAATCATGTTTATTCTACACATCTTTAAAAATCTGCAACAGACAATTAAATTGATGATAACAAATGATCATGAAGATGAGCAGTAAATCTTTCCTATATTAAAAGAAAATAATTGCAGTCCCAATTTCCTTATATGACCCCATTTCCTTTTTAAGTCGTCTAAAAAAGAATATCATTATTTTATTTGGTAACAATTTAACTTTAAAATTCAATTTTATCCTTAATGAAATAATTCCACCACACAAATATGTAAAAATTATTTTAGATTACAATTTTTAAAAGTTTTGTTTTCCTTAAATATTGTGGTAGATATTATATTTATATTACAAAGAAAAATATAATGACTTGGTTAAACCCTAAAACTCTCAACTACCTATTTAGTCATATTTCTTGCTATCACTACCTATTTAAATCAACCCTAACCCTAAATCTAAATCTATTGTTAGAGCAATGGAGAAGAAATCAGTTGTTTATTTGCGAGCGATTGGTGGTCCAGAAAACACAATGTATGGTATCGGATTGGCGTTGAGTTGTTACGTTTACATTCTGTTATCGATACTACTAAACCAAAAACTGCATGCAGCAAGTGTTTTGCTATGACGATACTCCCCGATCCAGAGCCTCTGCACCTTTCTCCCTTCATTCAGGCGGAGAATCGATCTCAGAGGGGAGGAAGTTGGACAATTGGTGGTGATCATGATATTTACTCCATTGAAGGTGGTGATGATGAAAAAGCTTCTAGGAATTTGCTTAAATTCAGCTCGAGTTCTGGTTGGGAAACCTTGTCTTCTTCCAGGAATATTTTCAGGGAAGGCTTCCTTTTATCGCGTTGATTGGTAGGAAATTGTATGTTCTGCGAGAGGACCCTTATAGAGAGAAACAAATCCAATGATGAGAATGGAGAGAGGCTTGAACCCGTGATCTCTTATTGGATATTAGTAACATTGCTTGTGATTTTTTCAGTTATGTGGTTATGGAAAAAGAAGGGGAAGATACGCGAATTGTACTGATTCCTTGCCGTAAACTGATGTTTTACAATGTGTCCACGAGCGAATTTATCATTGAGGACCATCCCTCTTTTCATGCATTATGTAGTGAGAATATAAATACACCATGGGAAGCAGCACCAGTGTTGTATAACTCTACATTTTACTGGTTTACGTTCGACTTGTATTTGAACGGATATGATGTCATTGAAAAAAGATGGTTCCAATCGACATGTCTGAAAAGGAACTGGATTTTGGTTGGCCTCTGTAAGGGAAAGTTTCTTCTGATTTCTGCTAGACTTGAGGGAAGATGCTCGTTGGCAATTCTTGACGTTGTCAAAGAGAAAGATTGTTTAAATGTGTCTCTAGATTCACTGCATACTTTACTTCTTGATGATACTTATATTTGGCCTGAAATGCTATGATGCAATTAGTTTGACAAATATAACACAAGTCTTCCTTCTCCTTTAGCTTTGATCTCGAGACAATTCTTGTTTTTCTCTAGTTTTTGCTTTCTTCCTCATACCAATGCCTAACAACAATGGCGGAGATTGACTTAATATGTGGCCAAGTTAACAACACAATATTCTATGTTCGAAAAGGAGTGTCAATTTCTTTTTATTTAATAAATAATTATTTAATAGCATAGCGACGGATGGGGTTGTTTTGTCCTTTGCTTTTTTGATCAATGGTCAAAATATTTTAATGAAGGGCGATGGACAAAACGACGCTGTCCATCGCCCCTAGGCGTCTATATAAAATAAAAATCCGACTTTCTCCTCATTTTTCCTCTCTCAAACTTCATTTCTTCTCTCCAAAACCCTAACCCACCTTCCCCAATCCATCGCCCCTCCCTCCCCAACCTTAGTCACCGGCCACCGACGCCACCACCAACGTTATTTGCTCCTCCTCATAACTAAGGTAACTAATTTTCTTCTCTTTTTACTCCATTTTTAGTGTAGGTATTATTTTGTTGTTTTAAGTTTTTGAATTTTGTAAGTTCTTAGCTAACCCATTTCACTTTTATTAATGTTGAAGTTATGATATTATAAGTATTATTTTGTGTATTGTATTGTGAATAAGTGAATGAAATATTTTTTTTTATAGGTAAACTTTAAATCTGATTTTTTGAAATTAGTTTATGAATTGGGTTCTTTTGTGTAGGAATAGTATTGTTATGAAGTTATAATGATATTAACATATTAATAATTTAAAGACGAAATTAATAATTCGTACCAAATTCGAGATATTTTTAGTATTTCTCTCTCAAACAAATAATCATGAAAATGAGCCGTGAATCTTTCCTATATTTGGAATAAAATAATTAGAGTCCCAATTTCCTTGTACTATATATTTTTTTTCATTTATATTTATATAAAAACACGTAATGGGTGTTAAACCCTAAAAACTATTTAGTCATGGTATGATATTTCTTGCCACCCAAGTATCACTACGTATTTAAACCTAATTATTCCAATCAACCCTAACCCTAACCCTAAATCTATATAATCTTGATGGAGAAGAAATCAGTAGAAGTTTCATCCTCCACCAAAAAATCTCCAATTGTTTATTTGCGAGCGATTGGTGGTCCAGAAAACACAATGTATGGTATCAGATTGACGTTGAGTTGTTATCGATACTACTAAACCAAAAACCGAATGCAGCAAGTGTTTTGCTATGACGATACGCCCCAATCCATAGCCTCTGCAACCTTCTCCCTTCATTCAGGCGGAGAATCGATCTCAGAGGGGAGGAAATTGGACAATTGGTGATGATCATGATATTTACTACATTGAAGGTGGTGATGATGAAAAAGCTTCTAGGAATTTGCTTAAATTCAGCTCGAGTTCTGGTTGGGAAATCCAATCTGCTGATCCTTTTATCGCATTGATTGGTAGAAAATTGTATGTTCTTGTTAAAGGGGGACAGAGATCATCATGGAGAGAGAGGGAATCGGAGCATTCCTGGGGCGACATTTTTGACCTCGATTCAAAAACATGGGAAATGATTGATTTGGATTTTTGGTGATTCTTTCAGTTATGTGGTTATGGAAAAAGAAGGGAAAGATACGCTAATTGTACTGTTTCCAAGACGTAATGAGCATTGAGCACCATCACTCTTTTCATGCATTTCACCAGTGGTGGATAACTCTACATTTTACTGGTTTACCAAGGACTTGTATTTGAATGGATATGATGTTATTGAAAAAAGGAACTATGGACAATGCCGGAAAGTAATTGATTTTGGTTAGCCTCTGTAAGGGAAAGTTTCTTACGATTTCTCCTAGTCATGATGGAAAACTCGCGTTGGCTATTCTTGACGTTGTCAAAGATGGTTTAAATGTGTCTGTAGATTCACTTCATACTTTACTTGTTGATGAGGATTCTTTTAAGACTTACGATGCAATTACTTTGACATACAGAGTATAACTACCATGTGAGAAGATGTCAAATTACGTCCGGAAGATGCCTATATATAGAAGAGAAAAATACTCAATTAGGGTTTATGCTTATGAGTTATCTCTTTATTTCTTAGTTGTTTAGATTAAGTCTAGAACCTTTCTCCGTTCTTCCTTTTTATGTCTTCGTCTTCCCTTGTTACTAGCTTGGAGTGATTATAATGATCAACTCTTGTATTTGCATGCGTAATTCCTATTATCCGTATCAATACAATATGGGTTCATTACAGAAGTTTTCCTTTTCCATTAGCTTTGATCTCGAAACAGTTCTTGTTTTCCCTCTAGTTTTTGCTTTCTAGCTCATACCAATGCCTAACAATAGCGCCGGAGATTGACTTAAGATGTGGCCAAGTTAACAGCACAATATTCTGCTGAACAAAATGCTATGTATTAACACAAACTAAACAGAATTTACTATACTAATTCACTAGTATTACATTGTTGCAACTTATAGATGGATACATTTTTTCGACTGTTTTACTCATATTTGTGCTGTTTTAGTCATAAGCTGCAATATAGATTTAGCTTTTCGTTGGCCTCTATCCGTTCCACTCTCACCAATCTCTACTAAATACTCATACACTCCATACTGAAGTGCCGCGAGCATATGATTTGAATTGTGCATGCATAATTTATGAAGCACCGCGACTGAACATTCCTTGTTCTTTGGAGTGCCATCTCTCATCAGATTAACAAGTGTTTCGATGAATGTAAGTTTTCCTATTTCTTGCCTTACATCTTGATGTGTTGCAAGAAGTAACAATAAGGACAACGCCTCGTCAATCATCTCTAAGTTTTTCTTCTCGAGTAAATGAAACAACGGTGTTACAATCCCAGCTTCATTTGCCAAACGCACGTTCTGCTCATTTAGACAGAGATTGAATAATGCAGTTATCGCATCCTTCTTACCTCTGATTGTCCCATTTCGTAACAGTTCTATTAACGGTGGGATACCGTTTAATGAACCTATAGCTTCTTTGTTTTCATCCAGCATAGATAAGCTAAACAATGCTGCTGCTGAGTTCTCTTTAGCACCAACGTTTCCATTCTGCAGTATCTCGATTATGGCTAGAATAGGTTCTTCTTTCGATATAAGTTGCTTACTTGTTTCATCAATCGATAAGTTCAAAAGCGCTGTCACAGCATGTTCCTGAATTCTTGAATCTGGATAGGATAGTAGTTGCACAAGTGGTGGGATTCCTCCACGATTTACTATTAATGTTCGAGTTTCTGGATTTTCTTTCGACAGCATCCTGATCTCTTTCACAGCCTTTCTTTGCACCTCTAACTGACTAGACAATAAATCTTGAATTAAGGACAGAACTTTTCCATCACTTTCAGCCGAGGGGCTCTCGGGTTTTGGAGGTTCCTGCTTTTGAGGAAGTTGAAAATTGTTCTTCTCACACCATTGTTGGATCAAATCCTTCAGAACAAAATTTGGGGCCAATGAAAAGTGCTCCAATATTTTCCCCGTTTTCGGACATGTTAGGCAACCAGAATCCAACAATTGCTGTATGTTCTCTCTTTCATATGTCTACAACAGAAGCAATATGGGAAAGAAAAAGATCAGTCAAAACACACCTAATGTATTCAGGTTTTCGTGCTTCATACCTGAACTATCACGTGTTCACTTTCCTACCTGAACTATGATATTCACTTTCCTATCTAAACTATCACCAACTATTTATCAAAACACTCATCTAACTTATAGTTGAAGTTTGTTATACGGTAAATAGTTGGTGACAGTTCAGAGTTTGAAACTGGCGCATATGGTATGGTAACTTGAAGAGAAATGTTGTCATTGTAGAAGTAGTGAACTCACCTGTCCAGTTGATACAGTAACAGGATCTGTCATAATCTCTAACGTGATCGGACAGAGAAATTCATTTGGAATTGCCAAAGGAGTAGATTTCTCGTGAGCTTTAATCATCAATGGTTCGATATCTTCAAGTCCTGCAAACCGTCTGAATTTGTTTAAAAGACCTATGATTTTTTGTGTACCTTCTGCATGACGACCTTTCCTTTCTTTAACTACTCTACGTACTGATATCGTTTCTACCTTTAAGTCCTCAACAGTACGCAAACCTAGCTTCTGTCCTAGTCTATCTATGCTAGCACTATCTGCATTTCTATCGTCATTTGTAGACAGTGCAACCATCAGATCCATCGTGAGTTCCATATCTTGACTACCATGTCGCTTTTTAGATCTTTTAAATTGCACCATCAATGACTCCGCCTGAAAACAGTAAACGATTAACATCAACAACAACAATAAACAACTCCGTGTAATCTCATAAGTGGGGTCAGGGAAGCGTAGAATGTATGCAGACGTCACAGGTTGTTTCTGAAAGTTCCTTGGCTGAACAAACAGTAAATTATAAATCTAATCAGAGAAGACAAGACTCTGCTCTCCATAAACACTCTCTCAACAAGAATAGCTCTGTTGTGATCCCATTAACTCAAGTATCTATCAGCAACGTGGAAAAAATGATCGATGGAATAAATTATAAATCATACCTGTTCTCTCTCTGATTCGGAAACTCCAAATTCATCGTAAGGCATGTTTTCTAGAGCCTGGCTTAATTTTTCATATACAGAATAGAATCTTCTCATAACAGACTCACTCTCTATTGCCTGCATATTTATAAGTAAAATAAACATATTCAACCAACCCGAAAATCGATGAAAATGTACATTAATTGAACCACAATTAGGTGATAGAAGAGTACGCGGAAGACACATGTCATACTATCATTGGTTTGGTGTAAACAATCGATGCAGATAAGTATCTACCCCCAAAATCATAGTTGATAATAATATAATGATGATATAATCAACAACAACTGCCCAGTGTATTATCACAAATGGGGTTTGGGAAGTTAGAGTAGACGCAGACGTTAACCCTACCTCGTAGAGATAGAAAGGTTGTTTTCGACAGACCCTCAGCATGCCATATAGTTTGAAAAAGGGGGATACAGGTATAGGATCGATAACAACAATGAAATACTGCAAAATGGAGAGCATTACATAAAGAACAATAATGACAACAAACAAAAAAGAGCAAGCTCGATGCACTAAAGCTCCTTCTATGTGCAGGGTTCGAGGAAAGGTCGGATCATAAGGGTCTGTAGTATGCAGCTTTAGCTTTCATTTTTATTAAAGGTTGTTTCCAAGGCTCAAATCGTTGACCTCCTAGTCACATGACAACGACTTTAACCATTACAATGAAATAATACAAGAATCGGAGCACAAAAAATACCAGAACAAGAAAACGACGATACATACAATCAATCAAACTTTGTATTTACCAGATAAATTTTGCTTCCAGAATGGCAAGTTTTTAACAATTTCTTCGCAGACGAAAATGCCTTCTTCAATTTCATCAAACGTTCGATACCTGATTCAGATATCTGCCCTTCGAAATCTCTAATCTCTTCCAAAAGAGGCAAAAAAAGCTCTAACCTTTCCGAAAGACTATGACATTCCTCTCTCTGTGATTTTCTATACACTTCATAAGACCCAATGGTATGAATCACACCGATAATTTCGCGAATCAGTTCTCGTTTATCTTGTGGACTCGTTTGACAACTTGATCCAAATTCCTCATCCACTGTAACCATCCCTCCTTCAAACTCCATCGCCAGGGGAATGAGCAGGGGACCAAATTAAGCGACGATTTCAAAATCGAAAAACGAAATGAAATCAAAACCATAACCTTATCTTTTTTAAGAAAAAGTTAAGGCTCTGATTTCGATTCCAATTGAAAAATCGAAAAAAAGAGGAAAAAAATAGTTGCAGTGAAAAATTCGGTTGAAAGTTGGAGGAGAAGAAAGACAGTAAGCGCTTTTTGCGGGTTTGGAAATTTTACAAGTTCGTTAATTTGGTTGTTTTCATAAATTCCCCTCTCTTCGTTTTTTCTGACGAACAAAAGTTAATACTACTACAATAACATATCAGTGAAATTCCACCAGTGGGGTCTGAAGATGTTAGAATATATGCAGATCTTATCACTATCAAAAGTTAATGTGTTCAGCAATTCAAAATTTTGAATTTTATGATGATTTGGTGGATTCGAAATTTGTTATTTATACTTAGTGAAGTTCATTATAATAGTAAAGTCATGAAATTATTTTTGAGTTAACAATAAAAGATGCAATACATTAGAACATCACATAGGACAAAATTTTCACCTAAGATGTATGTGTTTTTAAATTTTTTTATTTTATAAATTTAAGTATTTATTTGTATCCACTCAAAATTAAGAGATTTAAATATATTTGAGATCGTGTTAAATTATATGTTTATGTATTATGATTTTTTAAAAAAATATCTCAACTCAATGAAATGCATATAAACAAAGTCTTTTGACCATTGATTGTACGTGTATGGAAAAAAGATAATGATACAGCAGTAACAAATCCAAAAATTTGATAACAAATTTAAAATAATATAAAAAGATCATGTTTCAAATGTGAATAGATATCAAAAAATTCTAACAAATATTATTCCATCCATTTTAATTTTTTTTATTCATTTAAAAAAATTATTTTTTTATAACTCTTAAATATTAGTTTTTCATACAACATGTTTAAAATTGCAAAAGTAAAGAACATTTCAAAATATTTTACATATCTTTCATTTAAGATCGCAAACTTGAATGATTATTTTTTTTACTTTCTTAATTTTCATGTCAAATCAAACCCATATATTATAAAGAGCTCTGCCGTTGATGTTCGACATTCACATTAAAGTCCGACTAAATTTGAGTACACATTAGAAAATTTCATGTTGGGGGATAAAACATTCTCTAACAAATGTGACTCTCGATGGAGCTAGGATTTCGATTAAAGGATTTCAAATTTTGAAAAAACAAACACGAGAACTAGTCGAGGAGATTCAACATCTATTATAAATGCATACATTTATTTTTAACTATGTATAAATGGTATATTTTTCACTGAACAAAACCCCTAGACATAAAGTGACTTCCCCTCATGGCGACTCTATACTTTGGAAAACTTGAATACAATATCTCAAATTAAGTGAAATTATACTTTGTATAACAACAACAATATATCCAGTGGATTTTCACAAGTGGGATTAGCGGAAAGTAAAATGTATGCAAGTCTTGCCACTACCTCATAAAGATAGAGAGATTGTCTCCAAAAGACCCTCGTTAGAAAAATATCAAGTCCCAAAAGCAGATATTATAGTTTATAAATTTGTAAATCCTATATAACAAAAATGGATTATTGGAAAGATTTTGTGATTGAATTTTTATTTTTTAAATTTAAAAAAGGTGAAAAAAGCTACATCCATAATTCATAAAAAGTTCTTTAATAAGAAAAATTTTGAATTGAGAAAGCAAAGTGTAACTGTTAAATCCTAGCTGGGAATATACACGACGTTTCATCGTACGGCCATAAATCTACTAGCCGTTATTTTCAAAATTATGAAAAAAAAACAAAAAAAATGAAAAAAAAACAAAAAAAGAAAAACAAACTATTTTGTCTTTAGATTCTCTCTAATTCAATGAAAACCCCAAAAATAATTTTGTAGATAAAGAGAGAAAGGCTTTTTTCCCCATTGAATAGTTTCATGGGGTTCTGTTGATAGTTCTCTGAAAGATTGGATCTTTTTGAGGGTTCTTGATTTTGCAGGTTGATGTTCATTTCTTTTTGAATCATTTAGGTTGGTGTCAATAAAAGATTAGATCTTCTTTTGATAATCTGTATAAAGGGTTTGTTGTCCTGAAAACATAATCTTGCAGAAATGCAGAGTAAGACTGTGTGGATAGATAGGGGTTATGGGCATAGCAGAAGTTTAGTACACCAGGGTGTTGTTTTAGTATAAAGGGTTCTTGATTTTGCAGGTTTATGTTTGTTTTTGAATCATTTGGGGTTTTTCTCACTGAAAGATTAGATCTTTTTTATTAAAGGGTTCTTGATTTTGCAGGTTGATGTTTTAGGTTTATGATCTAGGATTTTTTATTAGCTTGATTCTTGATTTTTACCTATAAAGATTGATCTTTTTTTGAAAATAAATTTTGGGTGTTTAATATTGTTTGTTGTTCAATCTTTAATCAGGTTCAAGATGGTTGGATCAGATGAAAATGGCCAAGGTATTGTCAGGCCTTCAAATCTTCAAGGTAAAATTTGAATTTTGAATTGTTAAAATTATATAGAATGTTGTATCTGATTTGGATTAAGGTGTATTAGACGAGGGTATTTAGGAAACTGTCTCTCTATCTCTATGAGGTAGTGATAAGGTCTACGTACATTATACCCTCCCTAGACCCTACTTGTAGAATTCTACTCGGTATGTTGTTGTATTTGAGATGGAAATCGATTTTTTTTGCTAATAGGTGGAATGGGGAATAATAGAAGGGCTTTAAGCACAATAAATGGGAACATAAGTGAAGCTCCACAATACCCTCATAAAGTACCCAAGAAAAATGGCACCACTGAGTAAGAACTGATCAAACTCTTTAAGTTATTTGAGTGCCAAGATTTCTTTTATTGCAATTTCGCTGACCATTTTGTTGATCTTTTTAAGTGTTTGTGGCAAGAATGTGGATGGTGATAAGAATCCCATTCATCGACCAATCACGAGGTCTGACTCTAATTCTTGGTGGAAGTAGCTTATATTGTTAAATACTTTATCATCTGGTCTGTTTTGTTTAATTAGTATGGGGAGTTCTTATTGCCTCAGGAAGTATGCTGCTCAAGTGGCTGGCAAGCAGCAACAACCAACGCTCGAGGTATGTTTTTCAACGAGTGTCATCTTGGATTATATTTTTTCTGTTGGAGGTGTTGATGGTGTTATCTTTATCTTCCACAGGTATCAAAGCCACCAGCCCAAACAGTACCGAATAGAAATGGACTAGAAGGTCCCATCATTATCGATGTAGAAGATTACAATGCCGCAAGTGACTATGTTGTGCCAATGTCTGTCAGACACACAGAAGCAATGATGGAGGAAATTGATCGGATGGTATAATTGATTTGACCTGTATTTTCGTTCTGCTGATCAATGTATCGTGATTTATTTTGTGTGTGTTTTTTTTATGTAGCATGATGAGATAGAGATGGAAGATGTTGAAGAGACGTTAATTGTGGACATAGATAGTGCTGATAAGAAGAACACACTTGCAGTTGTGGAGTATATTGATGATATTCATGCTTACTACAAGAAGATTGAGGTGAGAAATTATACCAACACACCCGCACCTTTTGTGGCAGCTCAATAAATTTTTCAGAACTTATATGAATGTGCTATCTAAATATATGTCTATGTACATCCTATCCTCCCCAGACGCTACTTGTGTGACTACACTAGATATGTTGTTGTTAAGTTATTATATAGGTGCTCTACCTGACCACCGCAATAAGATGATTGATTCTTAGAAGTTGAGCATTTACATAAATGGGATTAGGCTGTAAATATAAAACTGACTGATCATTAAATATTCACGCTGATGCTTGTCATCTGCTTGTGAATACCCACAAGTCAAGTCATTGTTCTTTCCTGAAGTAAAGGGCAGGAGAGAGGACAAAAGAAGGAAAGTTGCTTGCCCGAAGGGGAAGGAAGAGGGGCTTTTCTTTGCTGGCCTTTTCATCAAGAGATGTCAACGGTTCTCACTAATAGATTTTAGTGTGTCAGATCCCCCTTCTCATCATGACTTGCTAGGAATTGAATCAATAGGCTCAGGGGCATGCCCCGTATCCGCTGCAAGAGAATCCGCTCTTTGACACATATATTAGACCGTAGCACAAGAGACGATTCGCTCTAGTCCCGTAACCAAGAGAAAGAGGATTCATGGACAGAAGCTGCGGGTAAACCAGCCCACGATAAAGGAAGTACAAATAGAATAGTGAGTTGAGTCTTTATTAGGGGGAGGTTTCACTCCAAAGAAGATTCATAAGAAAAAGAAGAGAAAGAGGAAGAATGTTTTTTTCCCGGAAATCCCCAACGAAAAATACAGACTACTCCTTCCTTTCTATCGAATCGATCATATAGGTGCTAACCAGATTTCCATATTATACACATCAATAAGATTTCGAGAGTGAGTTCTTGATCATAATGACCAACTAAAGTTTGTGTCACCAGTTGGTAGTTTTTCAGTTTGGGGAGTCAATAGTTGCATAGTTTCTTAGTTTCCCTTCGCTTCATGTATGACAATATAGGTGCTTTTCATACTATCTTTAGCTGAAAACAGACTTACTATGCAAATCCTTGAACAGGAGGACCTACTTTCGCTAACCTTCTCCTTGAGGATGTTCTTTTTACAAGTATCTCCAATTTTGTTTTATAATTTTCTTTTACTTGTTCAAGTTCTCTCTATCGTTAGCTCTGTACAACCCAAGTGACTGAATGAGATAAAATTTGTACAACTTTGTGGATTTCTGTTTGAAGGAGTCACTTTTATAAAATTACTTTTCATTTCAGAGTTTTAGCCGTGCTCCTGCAAACTATATGGAACAACAATTTGATATCAATGAGAGGATGAGAGCTATTCTCGTTGACTGGCTGATTGAGGTAACAAAAACTATGACCCGCAGACAACACAATGACTTCCAGTCTCACTAATGTCCAATCAAATCTGTGTAGGTACATTACAAGTTTGAGCTGATGGAGGAGACTTTGTATTTGACCATAAATCTTATCGATAGATTCTTGGCCATCCAACCAATTGTTAGGAAAAAACTCCAGCTTGTTGGGGTAACAGCTATGTTTCTCGCCTGCAAGTATGAAGAAGTTTCAATTCCTGTCGTCAAGGATCTAGTTTTGATCTCTGATAAGGCTTACACTGGGAAAGAAGTGGTTGAAATGGTAAATTTTTTATGCTTTATGAAATTAGCAGTAATTTAACTAAAATATCATTATATCTTGCCATATTACTTTGATTTTGTGTACATTCTGCAGGAGAAGTTGATGATCAATACTTTACAGTTCAACCTAGCAGTGCCTACAGCATATGTGTTTATGAAGCGATTCCTTAAAGCTGCTCAGTCTGATAAGAAGGTAAACTATGAACTTACAAGTACTATGCCTCGTTGAGTATGAAACCCTGAGGTTCATTTTTGTGAATCATAACTAAGTACTGACAGTGTTCGGGTATTCTTGGATCAGGTGGAGCTTCTGTCTTTCTTCATGACCGAACTATGCCTCGTTGAGTATGAAACGCTGAGGTTCCCACCTTCAATGCTAGCAGCTGCAGCAATATTTACTGCTCAATGTACTCTAGGCATGGCTAAGGAGTGGACTAAAACTTGCGAGAAATATAGCAACTATACTCGAGACCAGCTTTTGTAAGTATCTCTCTTCTTCATTTGCAAAGATGATTTATTCTTACTGAATACACGAAGAAACCCCCCTCTGAATGTTTGTGGTCCTCTTTTGTTTTCTATATATAACAGGGAGTGCTCAAAACTGATGGTTACTTTCCATCAGAAGGCTGCAACCGGGAGGCTTACTGGTGTACACAGAAAGTATAGCACCTCTAAATATGGCTTTGTTGCAAAGTTCCCACCTGCTTCTTTTCTTCTCGACGCAAGCTTTTTTTAGCACATGATGTTGCTTGCAGCTGCTGCTTGACGATAACATGATGTGGTTCGGAGTACTGAGCAACATAAGTTGCCTCTAGACAGTGGGATTAGATGTGTTTTGCCTTTTTCTTTTTTGTGGTTACATGGATCTATGTAAGATCCAAGTACTTTTTACAAGTTGTTGCTGCTATGTTTTGAATCTAGAATCCTTTGGTTTACATAAATAATCACTGTTGTGAAGCATCCTTGTAAAGAAGATATGTCATGATGCTCCTTGGTTAGATGTGATCGAGAAAATAGTGCCTGTAACCACATGAAAATCACGAAAGCCCAAGAAAAAGGTAGAACACAAATAATACTGCCTGATATAGTCAAGGGTGTTTGATAGTTCTGTTCCATGCAAAGCGTGTGAGAATACTAGAGCTAGTAGATATGACATGTTTAGCTTGTAATGACGATGTTCCTTGGTCAGATCGAGAAAATAGTGCCTATAACTACATGAAAATCATGCAAGCCAAGAAAAAGATAGAACATAAATAATACTGACTGATATAGTCAAGGGTGTTTAATATGAAATTGTGTGAGGATCCTAAAGCTAGTAGATATGACATGTTTAGCTAGTAATGGCGAATTCTTTGAGCTTCAAAATGTTTTCAGAACCAATATGATGCTTCTTGGTTAGATGACTGAGATATCGATGAATACTATATATGGTCGAGAAAATAGTACCTACAATCACATGAGAACCATGAAAGCCAGTTGCTCAGAGCATCAACAATTTTGCTTATGTCGCTCTTCCAGGATGTTTCGGGAAGGCACTATATAACAATTAACTACTCATCCATTAGGATGCATTGAAATTAATTAAGTTCCATGGAATTCATAATTGTCTAAAAGGATTCACTTCAATAAGAGCTTGAATTTGTTAGAAAATGACTTCAAAGTGTAGCTAGTGAACTTTCAATAGTTTAATCACTAAGTCCAATCTACAAATTACAATTAAGCTTATTGGAAAGTGACTCCCCAAGTGGAAAATTATAGTTGATGAGCTTTCAATAATTTAATCACAGATCCAATCTACAAATATAAAAACAATGAATAACTAATAATTATAATTTGACATTTGTAATTTAGTGACCTAACTTATCTAATTTACCTCAAATAAGCTCACAAAAAAAAACAAACATGTTTTCTATCAAAAGATTCTTCATTTATACTATCCAAATATGGCCTCCCCCAAGGGGCATTTATACTATCCAAATATGGCCTCCCCCACACCCCTTCATGGTATGCCACACTGGCCAATTAAGATTTTCTCTAAGGGGGTTCAAACACACGAAGTAATTAAAAGGAGTTCGACATCTATTATATAGACATAAAAATTTATTTTTATCATATATAAATAGTATAATTTTTTGCTGAAAGAAGTTTGGATGAACCCCATAATTACTATGTGGCTCTGCCACTGGTATGCCATGTCAATTTTTCTTGTCAAATACTATTATTTCAACCCCAAATCTTACCTAATCTTCAAGTAAGGAACAATTCAAAGATCTAAATCACAAACACAAACCCTTTTTGCCCTTTTTTTTTTTTTTTTTTTTGGTTTCTTCCTTTTTTCAATTAATAATTAATCTAATATATTAATTTATTTAAACTAATATTTTGACATTTTTAATAATTTATTATTACTTGTGTGATAAATAATTAATCTGTCATTCAAAGATTATGATTTCTTTAATCTTAAATATGAATATAAAAAGATTCTTATAACAATATATTTATGTTACATGATATAAATTTAAGTTAACTATAATTCAAAATTTAATGTGAGAATCGGACATCAAATGGGATGAAATAAAATTTGATATGTCCAAAAGCGAAAGTGTAGTGTTTCATACAGATTTGTATTTCCTATAATACCCCTGAACCCTCTCCCTCCGTCTTCCTCTCGATACTGGAGCGGAGTCGAAAACAGCAAAAACGCTTCCGACCACCGGAAATCGCCGCCGTATGGCTATCCCACGGCGGCGCCACCAGCATCACAGCCGTATGCGGTTTCTAATCCCAGCAATTGCTTCTATTTCCACCATTCTCCTGTTCCTATTGTTCCTATCGTTCCTCGCTCCGTCTCCTAATGATGATAATCACCTCCGCCACCTCCGTCGTGATGATTCGTCGGTATATTAATCAATCACGCTCACGAGAAAATGCTATTTCATAATAACGTTAGAAATCAAATTAGTTTTGGATTGAGGTGTAGTTAATTGATTGATTAATATATGGTGAAGTGTTAATTTAATTATACAATTTGTTATTTGTAGGGAGGAAAAGCCGGAGGTAGTGAGATTAGAGTTCCTTCATCTCATGTTCAGGTTAGGATTCAATCCGAATCTTATTGATTTCGTTGTAATTTCTTTGGATCTAAGGTTGCTAAATGTGGTGTGGTTGATTGTTGAGTTCTAGATAAGTGCAGGAGTTCATAATCGTGATCTCTGGAGTACAAGAAATTCAAAGTTTTTCTATGGATGCAGTAATGCCAGCAGCAAATTTGCAAGTGCGTAAACTCCAAAAAAGAGCTCAATAGCTCAGTTTCTTTTCATCATGCAATGCTAGGTTGTTTATAGCAGTGTATTTGGAAAAAAAAAAGTGATCAGCTTGTTATAGTATGTCTATGTTGCAGCAATAAAGGAATTCGTAGTAAAGTTGAATTTGATCATTGAAATGTGATTGTGTATTTGTACTGTTTCGAATTGCAGAAGCCAAAGCTATCACACATCCGAATCGATACTTGTTGATTGTGACCAGTGGAGGTCTTAACCAACAGAGAACTGGGGTAAGAAAATATTTCCAGATTGGTTTTTAAAATTGAATATGATTTTTGTTTTAACTAATTGACTAACAAGAAATGAGATTCTGTTTGAGAAACTTTTTGGTTCTAATATTGTTAGACAAATAAGGTAGTTGATTCAGTGATTGTCATATTTTTAGGGTGGTTCAAATGAACTTGTCTTTGCTATTTTTAGATAGTTGATGCACGTGATAGCCCGAATTAAGGAATCAGGTTGCTTTAGGTTCACAATTGTCAAACTAGTCCATTTATGAGGAATATCATTATGAAATGTATTGGGATGTGCTTTTCTAGATATGGCTACATCGGAATGTGGGTTGAAAAATTGGCACCTATTTTGTCTTAAAAGACAAATTACTGTGTATTATAATAAAGAGGTCCAGATGAATCTGTATGGATATAGAAGACTCTTTTAGCCCACTCGACTAGTTTGGTATTGGGACATAGTTGTTGGTATAGTTGTAAGCACATGCACATAGTGAAAATCAAGGCATTAGATTTCATAGTGAACAATTGCCCATTTATTATGAGGTTCTCTATACCAGTAAGCGGAGAAGCTTTATGCAGCTGGTGGGACACAACATCTAATGGTTTTTCAAGTGTTGCTGAATTTTGTGTGCAGTTTGTGGATTTCTGTCATATCAATGTCATTGTAAATGTTTCGGTTTTGCAAGATATCCTTGATTTATAAACGAATGCAACTAATTTGGGACTGAATGATAGTTGATTTATTGATCATTGATTTGTTAGCACCTCAAGATGCACTTTATTTGATGGGACAGAGAAGTAATGATCGTAAATCTCCAGTACAAATTTCATATCCCGTGATAGCAAATATGTCTGCATAATCATGCTCTGGGATTTGATAAGTGAGCTATACTTACTTGCACTTGTAAGTTAAATTGGCCACAGAAGATACACTTATGAATTACCGGTTCGTGCTTACTATAGTTTGTCAAATACTCCCTACAAGATTTATTGTATTCAAGCCTGATGAATCTAAAGTTCAAGATGCTTATAAATTGAGCAGTAGGCTCCTCTATAGGTAACATGGTTCTGATAATTCCATGTATGCTTTTTTCTGACATACTGCCCTTTGAGTTTGCACTCCTTCTGTTACCACCTGTACTTTAGCTTCTGCTGGAACCAAACTATGAGGACTATGTGAAATGTGGAACCTTCAATGGTTAACAGTGTAATCTGACCCATCTTTATGGCAGATAACTGATGCTGTTGTTGCTGCTCGCATTTTAAATGCCACTCTTGTTGTTCCAAAGTTGGACAAGACGTCTTTCTGGAAAGATTCTAGGTTAGTTTTATCAGAGGAATGATATAGTATTTCTTGCATATTGGTTTCTCCAACCATCTCTGAACTTATTGTATAGGTACATTTAAAATGCTAATATCCTGCATGTAACGGTAAAGTGAAATGATCTCCTTTTCTCTTGCAGTGACTTCTCTGATATATTTGATGTTGATTGGTTTATAAAACATCTAATACCAGATGTTACAATTATAAAAGACCTCCCGCTGAGAAGAGGGCAGATATGGATACCAAATAGAATGCGTGTTCCTAGAAAGTGCAATGAAAAGTGCTATATCAATCGTGTATTGCCTGTACTCATGAAAAGACATGTGAGTTTTCAAGCCACTTGTATTTCGTAGATATTGTGAATGAATGGAAACATATGTGAGAAGCACACTTTTATTAAGTATTTGCTGCACTTCGAGTTATTGTTCATTACTTTTTTGGAGTATTTACATTCAATCTCAGGAGTCTGTGCTATGGAACCTATAGGATTCTGAAAATTTTGCATCCTTTTCAGTTGTTGTTACTGAACTTCTTAAACATACTAGATTAAGGAGTTGAGGCACTAAATACTTGTGTACTGCCTGAAACTTCTGCCAACTTGAAATTTTTATTCATACTTTGGGAAAGATCACTGATTCAAATGGAAGCAAATCGCTGGAAGCTTTTGAAGAATCATGAATTAGCTTTGGTTATGAGTAGTAAAACCTTATCTATTGTCAAAGCTCAAAAGGAAGGATTTCTTTTATACTAGAATGATATTTTATTAGAGGTGTTACCGAAGGTACTGAAAAAACACACACTTAAGAGAAGGATTGCTATGTCCAAGTTCAATATTTGTACAGCTGGTAAGTGGTTAGGATGTTAAGAAGGATTATTACCCTTGGATGCATGACACAAGATTTCCATCAGAAAACATCTTTTAAGTATCCTTGTTCTACCTCTTTTGGGTTGGAAGTTGAGGAGGGTATTGTTGCTATATCGACTCAAGTTTGTCAGTCTTACTTGAAAATTGGTTTTGGGTCTTAACTCTTTACCCAAAAGAAATACAACTGCCTGCATGGTAAGTGGAGAACCAGTCCTCTATTTCAAATAACAGAGAGTATCTAGCTTATTCCTGGTTGCAGGGACCAGGGCATTGTTCTTTTCTGTATGCTATCTATTATTGTTGTTTATTATTGATGTCTCAGACCTGTATTAGTAGTCTGCTTCTTGTGACAGGCTGTACAGATCGGCAAGTTTGACTATCGACTTGCAAATAGGCTGGATACAGATTTGCAAAAGCTTAGATGCAGAGTCAATTATCATGCCCTGAAATTTGCTGACCCTATACTCAAAATGGGTGAGAAATTGGTCCAGCGTATGAGGATGAGGAGCAAGCATTATATTGCCCTTCACCTCAGGTTTAGTCATAAGATCCGACTTGATTTTATGATTTGTGTGTTTTATTTTATTTCTTTGTCCTATCCTTTCATCGTCCTCCATCTCCTTATGGCTGCCCCTATTTTTTGTCCTTCAAGTGCAGAACCAATGTAACATCCTGGGTATTTTTCATAGTGTGTTTATTGCATGTTTCCCTTCAGTAAGCTACAGAGTTTGTCTAATAGAAATTACTGTTCAAGGATGCTCCTATTCTGAAATGAAATGTTATTTTTGGT
The DNA here is from genome assembly GCA_011800125.2 of Solanum clarkiae. Taxonomy (NCBI): domain Eukaryota; kingdom Viridiplantae; phylum Streptophyta; class Magnoliopsida; order Solanales; family Solanaceae; genus Solanum; species Solanum clarkiae. Next base: position 21,467,177 of record JAABOM020000012.1, on the reverse strand, counting down.
TTGTAACATATGGTGATTTTGTAGGAAAACTATGGTCCTTGAATAATTTGTATATCGCATATGACTGGTTCAGAAATCCCATGATAATTTGCTTGATGTTCACTTTGTATGGGGAGGCATGCTTCGCTGCAGTTTGGGAATTCTACAGAAGAATAAGTTTGCTTATTTATAGTGTATTGTTTACAGGTTTGAACCTGATATGCTTGCATTCTCTGGATGCTACTATGGTGGAGGGGATAAGGAGAGGGCAGAACTGGGAAAGATACGGCGGAGGTGGAAAACTTTACATGTGAGATCCCGAAAGTTTGCAGCTTTTGGTCATTTCCTCATAATGAATAATCATGAGAATGTAGTTTAGAGATTTGATTGTTTATTCCGCTTATGCATTTTTTTTCTGTATTTATCTCACTTCCATTCAGATTTTCAATTTTGTACGATACAAAGTAAAAGATCTATCAAAAAGAGAATTAGTGTGACACTGGGATAATCTGGGAAATAAACTGTATTTCTGCCATCCTTATGAGGCCTGGGACACTCTCAAAGCAGTGTCAGGAGACAGAGCGGAGAATTTTTTTTTAATGATATATTGTTAGGTTTGGAGGCAATTTTCCCTTCCGCCACACCATATGAAAGAATATTCCAAGGACTGAAGTGTGTGTAAACTCTTTTTTAATACATGTGCAGAACAGCAACCCAGAAAAGGCAAGGAGGCAAGGAAGATGCCCTCTCACTCCTGAAGAAGTTGGCTTGATGCTAAGAGCACTTGGATATGGAAAAGACGTTCATATTTACGTAGCATCTGGTGAAGTGTATGGAGGTGAAGAGACATTGGCTCCATTGAAGGCCCTCTTTCCAAACTTCCACTCCAAGGACACTATTGCCAACAAGGAAGAGTTAGAACCATTTTCTAGATATTCTTCTAGAATGGCTGCTCTTGACTTCATAGTTTGTGATGAAAGTGATGTATTTGTCACTAATAACAACGGAAACATGGCAAAAATTTTAGCAGGACGAAGGTATGCTGCTTCCCTTTCTGGCATTTCGAATTGTTCTGCAAATTTTATTTAGATTCTGGCTAATATATCTTTTCTTTTGATATAGGAGATATTTTGGTCACAAACCTACCATTCGCCCAAATGCTAAGAAACTAAACCGTGTGTTCTTAAATAGAAATAACATGACAACAGAGGAATTTTCTTCCAGAGTTCATACATTTCAAAGAGGATTCATGGGTGATCCCAAGGAGGTGAGGCCAGGGAGGGGTGAGTTTCACGAAAATCCGTCATCGTGCATTTGTGAGGATACTGAGGCTGAAAAGAAAATGGGTTTGGATCATCAAAAAATTGGTAAAGACAATGTAGTTAAGATGAAAGACGGTGATGATCTGAAGAAAGATATTGAGGCAGTTGCTCATGATGAAAATGTAGACTATGATCCAGAAGTGGCTGATCGCGAGGAAGAAGATGAGGAGGATAACCCTCTGGGTGAAGTTTCACTTGGTAGCTCCAAAGTTGAAACTCTGTCCAATGGAACAAGTACCGACTATGACTCTTCCATGTCTGAGGACACTGAGTTGGACGAGTTGCTTTCAGATTGAGAAAGGATCAAAGATTGCCTTTCGAGAGGTTTTTCCTGTATATAAACCAGCCTTCCATAAGAGTTCTTCCGGCATTCACCTATCTTCAACACGTTCAGGTTTGAATGCCATTTTGGTCTGAACTGATCCTGTGGCTCAAGCCTTGACCACACAGTAACGCGGATCCACTTCTCCTCAAGATACTCTATTAAGAGCTATCAGGAAAGAGCTTGAAACTATAGTAGCTTGGAGGCCTACGATCCACCACTGGTTGCACTCGTGAAGTGTAGCCGTTAAGATGGAGCTCCCCGAGAGAGAGAATTTTCACCGGTATAGCGTTCAAATCATTTTTGTATACATAGACTAGAATGTTAATTGCTAATTGACTTGGTAAACATTTGTTGAGAGTTCAAATATAACCTGCTTTAGATGTTCTTTGACAATAAGAACAGTAGTGAATTTGTATTTTTGTAGATCCGTAGGTTTGATGGTGACATGCGTTGATCTCGGAGAAATGAAAACTTATATAGCGGGTTTTAACTTGTTGGGGATTGAGGCGTAGTTATTAGTATAGTAGATCCAGAGACAAGAACCAAGAGAACTTAGCCATCAAGAAAAGGTTCAAACATGAAAGCATTCACATACTTGGTAAAAAGTTAATTTCCAATATTTACGTGAACTCAATAAATATTAGATAAGTACTTTTTATAAACATATTTATTATTCTCATTTTTATTTAAATTGAGGAGGTAAGAGTAAGATATGTACACACTTTATTCTCAAATTCTATACTTATGAAATTACACTTAATACGTTATTATTACTCTCTTTGTTTCAATTTATGTAGCACCTTTAGAATTTTGAGATTCAAATAATTCTATCTTTTGATTGTAAATTTCTTCAGATATCTTTTGAATATTTTGAATTATTAATTATTGTGAATTATTGCATTTTTAAATTGAGGATTGTTCATCTCTACGTAGCAAAATATAATACAATCAAAAAATATGGTATAATAAATGAGATTGACTATCTCTTGATCAGAAAAAATACTTAGTAGGAAGCACTTTTGTCAAAGAGATCCGACGCAACATGAATTTCGATTAAATGGGCTTACTATATTTGCTTATCCACTTCATGTAGTTCAAATATATTCTTTTTGTGAAAAGTCATTTTACTCTTTGTCCTCATTTCTTTTGTAACAAAAAATCATGTGGGAGACCATGTACCATCTGCCACATCCGCACAACATTTTTGTTGTGTCATGTGTGTATTGGCACTATAGTATTAAGGGATAATTTTATAGAGTATATAAAAATAATATTGAATATTTATTTTTAGTTATATATAAATTGAAAACACTATAAAAACTAATATTAAATATTATTTTTTATCATACACGCTCCCAACAATAATATATCAATATAATCTCACTATAGGGCCCGAAAAAAAATAATATGCACGTAATTTTATTCCAACCGTATGCATGTACCAAATGACCCTCCATGTACAAACAGTGGCAATGCTTAATCTTTTTGTGTAAATGTGTTTTTATATTTAAATCTTCTTGACAAAAATCTTAACTTAGACACTACATACAATGAAGAATATAACATTATATAAAATGGAGAATGAATAGTTAGCTCAAAGAATTTGGTGTTGTAGAGGTTCTAGCACAACTTTCACGAAAAATCATACAAGTGAGTCCCTAACGAGCCCGTGAAGAGTCCTAGCGGCACCAAACAACGCTAGTAGGAGTTTATGAGCCAAGGAATAGGAAACCAACGATTTGGGTAGTTTTTCGTGGGTGTTGGTCAGCCCACGGAATCTTGCGCTGTCAGGGGTTCTGCGCAACTTTCCCAGAGAATCATACGAGTTGGTCCGTAACGAGCCCACCAAGAGTCACAACTAGCTCGGCGGTGCTGGAAGACGTCATGTAGGATTTTATGAGCCAAGGAACAAGAAATAAGCGATTTGGGTAATTTTTCATGGGTGTCAGCCCATGAAATCTGGCGCAGCCGGGGGATTCAGTGCAACTTACCCAAACAATCATATGAACGGATCCGTAATGAGCCCGTCAAAAGTCCCAAAAGGCCCGGCGCCACCAAATGACACTGGGTAGGATTTTATGGGTCAAAGAATAGAAGACATGCTATTTGGGCAATTTTTTATAGGCATTAGCCCACGGAATCTGGTGTTGTCGGGCCAAGGAACAGGAAACGGACGATTTCGACAGTTTTCTGTGGATGTTAGCCCACTGATTCTGGCGCTGCAGAGGAATCTGGCGCAACATTCCAAAAAAATCATACGAGTGGATATGCAACGAGCCCGAGGAAAAGGCCCAGATGGCCCAGTGGTGGCGGTGGGGGACGGCTAGTAGGATTTTATGGGCCAAGGAACAAGAAACAGGAGATTTTGATAATTTTTTGTGGGTGTTAGCCCACAGATTCTGGCGCTGTAAAAGGCTCTGGCGCAACATTCTCAAAAAATCATACGACTGGATTCGCAACGAACCCGAGAAGAGGCTCAAGTGACCCAGCAGCAATGGAGACGCCAGGTAGGATTTTATGGGGCAAGGAACAAGAAACAGGCTATTTCAGTAGTTTTCTATGGGTGTTAGCCCACGGATTCTGGCTCTATAGGGGGCTCCAGCACAACATTCTCGAAAAATCATACGAGTGGGTCCATAATGAGCCCAAGAAGAGTCTTAGGTGGTCTGGCGGTAACGAGGGATGCTTGATAGGATTTTATGGGCCAAAGAACAGGAAACATGCGATTTCAGCAAATTTTTTATAGGTGTTAGACCTCAGATTTTTCCGTTGCAGAGGGCTCCGACGCAACTTTCGGCCCAACACTCCTGAAAAATCGTATGAGTGGGTCCAAAATGAGCCCAGAAAGAGGCCCAGGTGGCCCGCGACGCCAGGGGATGCCTGGTAGGATTTTATAGGCCAACGAACAGGAAACAGGCGATTTCGGTAGTTTTTTGTGGGTGTTAGCCCACGGATTTTGGAGTTGCAGAGGGCTCCGGCGTAACATTCTCGAAAAATCATACAAGTGGGTCCGTAACAAACCCGGGAAGAGGCCCAGGTGGCCCAGTGATAGGGGATGCCTGGTAGGATTTTATGGGCCAAGGTACAGGAAACAGGCGATTTCAGTAGTTTTCTGTGGGTGTTAGCCCACAATTTCTGGCGCTATAGGGGACTTCTGCACAATATTCTCAAAAAATCATATAAGTGAGTTCACAATGAGCACGGGAAGAAGCTTAGGTGGCCAAGCGGCGATAGGGGACACCTGGTAGGATTTTATGGCTCAAGGAACAAGAAACAAGCGATTTCGGCAGTATTCTATGAGTGTTAGCTCATGGATTTTGGTGCTGCACGGGGTTCGAGCGTAATATTCTTATAAAATCATACGAGTGGTTCCGCAACGAGCCCGAAAAGAGGCCCAGGTGGCCCGACGATGGTGGGGACACCTGGTAGGATTTTATGGGCAAAGGAACAGGAAACAGGCGATTTCGGCAGTTTTCTATGGGTGTTAGCCCATGGATTCTGGCACTGCAGATGGCTCCGGCACATTCCCCAATAATCATACGAGTGAGTTTGTGACAAGCCCAAGAAGAGGCCACGGTGGCCCGGCGGCGGCGGGGGACGCTTGCTAGGATTTTATGGGTCAATGAACAGGCAATTTCGACAGTTTCCTGTGGGTGTTAACCCACAGATTCTGGCTCTACATTGGGCTCTGGCGCAACATTCTTAAAAAATCATATGAACGGGTCCACAACGAGCTCGGGAAGAGGCCCAGGTGGCCCACCGGTGGCGGGAGACGCCTGGTAGGATCTTATGTGCCAAAGAACAGGAGACATGCGATTTTGGCAGTTTTTTGTGGGTGTTATCCCACGGATTCTGGCACTGCAAGGGATCCGGTGCAACATTCCCGAAAAAACATATGAGTACATTCGTAACAATCCAGGGAAGAGGCCCAAGTGGCCCGGCAGCGACAGGAGATGCCTGGTCGGATTTTATGGGCCAAGGAACAGGAAATAAGCGATTTTGGCAGTTTTCTGTGGGTGTTAGCCCACAGAATCTGGCGCTGCAGGAGGCTCAGGGCAACATTCTCGAAAAATCATACGAATGGGTCAACAATGAGCTCGGGAAAAGGCCAGGTGGCCCAGCAGCGGCGGAGGACGCCGGGTAGGATTTTATGGGCCAAGGAACAGGATACAGACGATTTTAGCAGTTTACTATGGGTGTTAGCCCACAGATTCTGGCGCTACAGGGGCTCTAGCACAACATTCCTGAAAAATCATACTAGTAAGTCCACAACGAACCCGGGAGGAGTCCTAGGTGGCCCGGCGGTGGCCGGGGACGCCTGGTAGGATTTTATGGGCAAAGGTATAGGAAACAAGCGATTTCGATAATTTTTCTATTGATGTTAGTCCACGGATTCTGGCGCAGCAGGGGGTTCCATCGCAACTCCCGAAAAATCATAAGATGGGTCTACAACTAGCTCAGGAAGAGGCCAGGTGGGCCGACAGTGGCATGGGACGTCTGGTTGGATTTTTTGTGCCAAAGAACAGGAAACAGGTGATTTCAGCAGTTTTCTGTGGTGTTAGCTCACAAATTCTGGCACTATAGGGGGCTCTGGTGCAACATTTCCGAAAAATCACACGAATGAGTCCACAACGAGCCTATAAAGAGGCCCGGGTGGCCCGGCGGCAGTGGAGGACATCTGATAGGATTTTATGGGCCAAGGAACAGGAAACAGGCTATTTCGGCAGTTTTCTGTTGGTGTTAGTCCTTGGATTTCGGCACAACAGGGGGCTCCGGCACAACTGTTAGACCCCGTAAAATATTTTAATCAAGACAAATGGTCACATGGAAAATTTCGTAGATATTGTGTAAATTGCACTTAAACTAATTATGGTGCATAAGTATAAGAGTTGGATGTTTTGGAAGTCCAATTTGAAGGATTAATTTCGGAAGTCCCTAATTGGATTAAATTATAAAAGTTTGGGACTTAATTAAATGACTTATCAACTTGAGGCCTTTATGAGTAATTTTAACAAATCTCATGCCAATAAACACCCCTCAACATAACATTGCAAGACCATTTCTTGGTCTTGCAAGTTTAGAGAGATAACAAGGGGCCTTGGAGAGTGAAGATCAAGAGGAGGGCATGGAGCATCAATTCAAGGTAAGTTTCTTATTAAACTTGTTCCTTTTAGCAATTCAAGTATGCCTTTAAAGTTAGGAATAAAAATTTGAAGTTTGGGGTTTGTTTGGATTGGTGTGGGTTAATTTGAAAATTGAAATTTGGAGGTGTTCTTGACTTGGAATT
>JAABOM020000012.1:21449389-21460164 GCA_011800125.2 Solanum clarkiae | reverse complement strand
AAATGACTCTTTAAACTGTCTGTGCTTCTTTCATTTGTGAAGTAGCAGTTAGTCAATGCAACTTTCGACGCTCCTCAGATGACCATCATATAAAGTCAAAAAATAGTCAATCTTTGACTCCATCCGAGATTGATGAAAAAAAAACAGCTATTAGCAATTTATCAAAAAAAACATTCATTAACTAATTAAAAAAATAGATAGACAGATATTTACAATGTTTATTGATTCTGACAAAATCTCATACAACATAATTTACTAAAGATATATAACTAAAAAATAAAATCTAGAAACAAAAAAAAATCATAAATGTGTTTTATTTTTTCCTTTATAATTTATCATTATCATCATCTTTGTCATTTTCATAATTCTGCCACTGGTAAAAATTATTCAATGTTTCTTTGGTGATTCAACTATATGGAAAAAGCAAAGGAAATCCGTATCCTTTTATGACTAGGAGAAGTAGTTGAAAAGTCACCATTATATATTTCTTTTGTGAAGGGAAATTCAATAATCTCGAATGAAATCCGGAAGATGACGACTATTTTGAGAAACCCTTCAAAATTTCTTCATCTATGTACAAAATGGTTGACGGATCCCGATTTGAAGAAGTTATTGTTGATACTTCCGGCGTTTATTGTTATTGGTTATGTGTTTTTCTCTTCTGTTTCGAAAGTATCAGATGGAGGACGGAAAGTTGTACTGTTTAACCCTTTTTCAGCAGGTTCCGTTTCCGTGTCGGGTTTTCCGCCTAGATTTACAGATCAATCGGAGAAGAAAAGACGGAAGGAGGAGTTGGATCGGTCGAGAATCGCTGTGTGTTTAGTAGGTGGAGCTCGTAGATTTGAACTAACTGGGCCTTCGATTATCCAGAAAATTCTTAAAGTTTATCCGAATTCTGATCTTTTTCTTCATAGTCCGTTGGATTCTAAAGCTTATAAGCTGTCATTGTTGAAATCTGCTCCGAGAATCGCCGGAGTCAGGATTTTCCGGCCCCAGTATATGCCGGAAACTGAGTCGCAGGTCCGAGTTCTATCAGCTCAGAATTCACCTAATGGCATACAGGTAAATTCTCTCATCTTCTTCCTCCAATTATTTTCTTTAATTTTAATAAATGATAACAAAAATTTGAATTAGGAAAAAAAATTATTATTAAAAATAATTTTTTAAAGAATGAATTAATTTCTATGACTTTTCAAGTTGGGGTGTGGGGTTGGTTGAGAACCAATGCATTCCAAAAAAAAAAAAAGGAGAAAGAATTACAACATCAATAATTATATTAAATTGCTATTTTTTTTAGGATTAGGAGATTACAGGTTCAAATTTGGAAAATAATCTAAGGTAAGTCTACTTACAATAGACTCTTATGAATGACTCTGTGCATGATGGAAACTTTAGTGCATCATAATTTTCTTTTTTACTATTTATTGCTGGAGAAAATATTAAATAATTTTCTTTTTTCGTAAAAGTTCGGTTGGAAATATTTTTGTATGATTTTACCATAAAGATATAAAAAAATCAAGAGTTAGGTTGGAGTAAAGGCATAAAAATATGCAACTTTTAAAATAATAATTTTGGGACCCTTAGGGAGAAGCATCAAGTATTTGCTTGTAATATGGTTTGGTGTAAATTTGGCAACCAATAGAAGTACACAACCAAAAGACCAAATAGTCTTGACAAACTAAATATACAATAGGTGGGGCTCAATTAGGTAAAAGTGGCCCTTTATGCTAAATATTCTTTTAGGATTAGGTCATGATATTAGGTTTAAATACCTAATATCAAATACTCTCATTCAATGTTTGATGCTTATATTAGAATTTTGATTAATTTGAATAGATAATGTGTTAGTCTGTTAAAGTATGTTATAGTTCACATCAATGCTACTAGCAGTTTGGTTTGATGTAAGCAATCAGTGTGAATAGTATCGTCTCTCTGTCATCTGAATAACGAATTCGTCGTGTTATCAAATTCAGGGGTTGCTGCAGTATTTCAATTTGGTAGAGGGTTGTTTGACGATGATCCAAGACTATCAAAAGCAGAACAACTTCACATACGATTGGATAATCCGAACTCGAGTTGATGGCTACTGGTCTGCACCACTAGGTCCCGAAAACTTCATCCCTGGGCACTACCTTGTCCCGCCAGGCTCCTCCTACGGAGGCCTGAATGATCGCTTTGGTATTGGCGATTACAACACATCTGTAGTCGCTCTTTCGCGGCTCTCCATGATACCCCAGCTGGATTCAGCAGGGTATACTCAGCTCAACTCAGAAAGTGCATTCAAAGCCCAACTTACAACTCAACAAGTTCCCTACCTAACTATGCGCCTTCCCTTTTGCGTGGTAACAGATCGTCAGTACGAATTTCCACCCTCCCATTATGGTGTCCCAGTTGCAGCACTTTCTAGCGGAGGTCCCTTGAGTGGGGCCAAATGCCGGCCATGCACGCCTGCCTGCACCGGGTCATGTGTTGAGCAAGCCATGACTAGACTAGACAAAGGATGGAGTTGGACGGATTGGGCTAATAACTCACTCCAGCTCTGTGATGCTCATGGTGAGTGGGAGAGCGGGTGGGAGAAAGTATTCGACGGAGTGGCTGGGAAGAAACTTGCTGCAGCTAGAAGAAGAATTGCTGGTTTGAAATTGGATCAATGCGTGGGGGAATTTGCTGAGATGAGGAATAAAACGGCACATTGGGAGGCTCCATCAGGATCAGAAATTTGTAGTTTAGGTTTGTTGGACTCTCACTGAAGGAATGGGTCCTTTCGAGCCTTCAGTTCTTCTACATTGTAGCTCGGGAGGGCACTCTAGAGCCACCTTTGAAGGCGCTCGGCGTTAGTATAATATCAGTATTGAGTTACTACTATATATATTGTTTCATTTCTTCAAAAAGTCGCCTTTAGACATACTGGGATTTTGAATACTTCTCAACTGATACAAATGTTAGCTCTACTTAGTAATGAAATACAGCAAAGGGGAGAAAGCAGATGTCCTTAATTTTTGTAAATGTATTTACTTTACATATTTGATTTACGATATATTTTTACTTGAGTCAATAATATAAACGACTTACATGTGTACATACAATCTCTCCAAATCTCATCTGTGAGATCATAATAATAATATTATTGTAAACTAATGATAATTATATGAAAGTAAAACTAATCAAACTCTTGTAAAGTGTAACAAGTAAAAGTGGACTAACATTAGAGGTAAGAATTAGTTATACACCCTATAAAATCAAGTAAAATGTATAACTAATACATGCCTCAGTTACCACAACATTCCCAGTGAATTCTCACATGAGATCTAAAAAAATTAAAATATATGCAGGACTTACTATTACCTTATAAATATAGAAAAGCTATTTCTGGAAAACTCTCATATCATACTCTTCGTTATATCTTATCCTTCAAATAGATTTTTGACATGCAACATTCATACATAATGGGAAAATACCTAAAAAACAATATCGATATTTATCATTCTAGCAATTTTCTCTTGCCATTGTAAACTAAAATTTTCATTCATAGAATTCCTTATTCCCTCTTATCGCGCTGAACTAAAAACTTTACCCATAAAATTCTCTATGTTTTCCCCTCTCTACTATCCCAGAAATGGAGTTTTAGGACCGAGAAGAACCACCACCACCAGCACCACCACCAGAACCAGCAACAGCACCAACATTCAAATGCCTAGCAATCTCAGAAGAAACAAAAGCATCAAGACAAGCATACTGAATTTGATTCAAGCTCAACCATTCACTATCCCATCTACCCATAGTAACAGATTTAGGCTTGGTAATCTCTTTACCCAGAACAACATTGCAAAGTTCCTTCAACCCAGCCTTCCTCAAATTCCTCATACCATAAGCATCAGCAGCAACTTTTCCCAAATTCACCATGTTCTTCACATTCAGCTCGTAATCCTCCAGCAACTTCTCCACATCGCCCTCAATTCCAACTCCGACGAAATCGTACTCACGATTCCCAAGGAAATTCACGAGGGATTCAGGGATAGATCTGCAGTAGAGGAGCTGGATGATGAGGCAACGGTGATCGACGCAGATCTGGAGAACGGCCACCGGGTTTTGCTGGTTGCGGTGGAAATTAGGACGCCATTCCACATCCAATCCAGCGATGAGACGGCGATCGCCGGAATGAGAGGATTCTGTTTCGAAGATCCAGTGAGTGATTATATCGGGATCGGATGTCACCATTGTTTTGATCACGTCGGTGTGGAAATGAACGTCGAAGAGATCATAGCGATTGTCTTGCTCCTCCTTGTCTACGATGCGGAGATTCATAGCCATTTCGCCGGGGTAGCTGAGAGAGATCGCCGGAGAAAAATCGCCGGTGAGGGTTTTGAGTAAAGAGTAGTGCAGTTGGAGAAATTGGGTGGACTTGATGTGATAGTATTGTTAACCAAGAGCATAAAAAACAATCTCTCCCTTCTTTTTTAGTTATTATATTTTTTTAAAAAAATAATTTTAATTTTATTAATTTTTAATAGTTAATTAAATTTACCAATTTTTTAAGTCAAGTAAATTATATAAATTAGATATTTAAATAAAAATAAAAATTTAGCTATTCAAAAATTAGAAAAGTATTTTAAAAATTCTATGGGCCTTTTCATTTTTCAAAGTCAAAAATAGTACTCCCTTCTTTCTTTTTTAGTCAATTTGACTAATTTTTTAAATTAAATTGTATTATATTAATATTGACTAATTTTCAAAGTTAAATTAGATTACATAAATTTGATGTTTTAAAATAAAAATTTAGATATTCAAAACTATACAAAAAGTATTATAAATTGCAATATATTTCATATTGATACAATAAAAAATACATACTTTCTTTGTCCCAATTTATGTGATAGTTTTTATTTTTTGAAAGTCAAGTAATTTAAGTTTAACTAGAAATTTGCGCATCAAGTCTTCAAATTTTTTAAACGAAATGTATATATTTGTAAAGTAATTAAAAAGTATTATAAGAACAATAATTGATAATTCAAAATACAGTCAAACATAAATTTATTTTTCAAAATTTAAAACGCGTCACATTAATTGAGATGGGGGAGTATTAAAATATCATTCAAAGTTCAAATTCTTCAACTTTTAAAAAAAAACTGTGACAACTAAAATGAAACAAAGAAAATATTAATTTGAAAAAATACATAAACTCTCCTCATAACTTGGACTCTTTTTGAAAGTAGACACGTAAAGTTTGCGTGGCGTAGACATACTTTTCTTCTTCCCCAAAACCACCATTAATGGTTGTTGAGAGCTTTTCTTAACAGCCAAGTCTAGTTCCTTTATTAAGGCGAAATTAATTCAAGTTCTAGCAATCCATCTTAAAGCTTTCTATCGGAAAAATATGTTCAACAACAATATAAGCCAATATAGCATCTAAATTTACCCTTCATCGAAGAAATTTATGGGTAAATAAAATAATTAATTATGTTATTTTATTTGAGAGTGAGACACACACACCCTCTAAGAACAAAATTGGTATAGAAAGGGTGTATATAGTGCGATTGAAAAGAGTTTTACAGGGAAATAGGACCTCCGCAAACTTTAAGTATCTACTTAAAAAAAGAGTATAAGTAAAAGGGGACTTAATGTATTTTCTGTACTAATTTTGATACTTCTACTAGTTTTTACTAAAATTATCTCTTATTTATACGAATAAGAGCTTATTTGGATTGATTTATTTTAGAGAAAAGTATTAAAAATAACTCATAACTTGGCGCAAGTTGTTAGTTTCATCCTCAAACTATTAACAATTTTAAAAATACCCTTTTATTTGACTAACTAAATTAAAATACACCCCTAATTTATCACAATTATTAAAAACATTCCCTAACTTGACAATAATATACAAGTGTATTTCACTCTTGTTACAAGATTAGGGATGCATTTAGGTTCAGTTAGTTAAGTAAAGAGATATTTTTAACACTGTCAATGATTCAAGATGAAAACAATAATTCGTGCCAACTTTATCCCATTCAACATTCTCAAACTATTCATATCTCATAATGTATTTTGTTTAATTTTAAAATCCTACATAACTTATTTGAATATTCACAAACATAACAAAATTAAAGACATTATCTAGAATTCTAAAATGAACAAAACAAATTAGATAAGAAATATAGTGACACGGTGAAGTCGGAATTTTTTCTCACAATTTAGAATATGAAGAATTAAATGGATGGAGAAGTCAAATAAAATTTAACATCTATTTTATATATGTAAAAATAATTTTAACCATACATAAATAATATAATTTTCTGCCGAAGAAGATTTGGATGAATCGTAACCCTACCCGCCACTAATTCAACATCAATTTCGTGGCCCGGTTTAGTTAGGTAATTTGAAGTATTTAATTTTAATTTCATTACTTCCCGTATAAATTGTAAAGCATTAATTTAATATATCAATATGATATTTGGTGTTATAGATATCTTCTTAATTTTGGTCATAATTCTTTTATGCACCATCAAAATTCTGTTTCTAATAAAATATTTATATTTAAAAAGTTTACAATAATATTAATTATATATTTATAGTTACAAATATAAACCATGTGAAATTTCTAATTAGCTTACTAACACTTCACTAGAGTTTGGCAGATTGAATAGCTCAATCTAACCCTAAGAATTTAATTTTTAAATTTTAAGATTTTAATTAGGTTTTGTAATAAGATGGTCTCTGTGTAAGTAGAGTTTGAATTTGAGCTCTAGTTCTTTACAAAAATAATCAAATAAATAAAAGATCTCTAGTTCTTTACGTTAATTCGATTTTATAATTTTTAATTACAGGTTGGAGATTCGGAAATATACTTTGGAATGCAAAGAGTTTAAATCGAGATTGATAAAAACAGAATACTTGAAGTGCAAATTTAGTGTTGTAAGGGATGAAGCAAACATTAAAGTGAGGCTTGCCGCTCAATCTATTCCCAATAGAAAAAATTTCAAATATCTTGGGTTCATCATCCAGAATAGTGGCGATATCGATGATGATGTCACACATCGTATTGGGACAGTATGGATGAAATGGAGGTTTGCCTCTGGAGTATTGTATGATAAAAAGATACCATCTAAACTTAAAGTTGAATTTTACAGAATGGTGGTTAGACCGTCTTCGCTATATGGAGTGGAGTATTGACCAATTACAAACTCACATGTTCAGAAGATGCAGGTTGCGGATATGGGGATGTTGAGATGGATGTGTGGGCATACCGAGGGGGGGATAAGATTAGAAATGAGACTATTCGGGAGAAGCTAGGTGTGGCCTCTGTGATAGACAAAATTAGAGAAGTGAGGCTGTGATGGTTTAGGTATGTGCAAAGAAGAAGTGTTAACTCTCCAGTTAGAAGATGCGAGAAGTTGGATCTAGGGGTTATGTGAAGGGATAGAGGTAGACCGAAAAAGTAATCGGGGGAGGTGATTAGACAAGATATGGAATAACTTCATATATTTGAGAAAATGTCCTTAGATAGAAAAGAGTGGAAGTCACGTATTAGGGTAGAAGGTTAGATGACTAGTAGAGGCAGAATGATGTCTGACCTTGGTAGCATTCACAGTATAGCCATGACTCTATAAATAAAGGTTCATTCCTTCTAACTTAATAGCATTCACAATGCAGCCATGAGGGCTTGAGAGTATTGTGTAGGGAGAAAAATGGCGAGTCACAAGTGTTATGTTAACACTTACGCGTGAACCTCTTTGTATTCCAAGTGAGAATTAGGGAGGATATTTCTCTTGATATTGTGTATTCTCTTTTATATAGTGAATTACTCATCTCCTCTTGTGGATGTAAGTCGGTTGAGCGAACCATGTTAAATTATTTTGTCTCTTTTGGTGTTTCTCATTTATCTTCATACTCACATTCTTTCAAAGTTGTTTTGCTAGCTTCTGCATGACATCTAATCCCTATCGATCCTAACAAGACGAGTTTCTTTCTTCGAAAAAGTGTATAGGTCACATTTTTACTTTATATTAATAGATATAGAATTTTGAACACTCTTAACACTTTCAGCGGGACGACACTAGAGTTTGGCAGATTAGGTTGGGTTTGTACTCCAATTGAATAGCTCAATCCAACCCTAAGAAGGTGTAGATTGAGTTGACTAGTACATATCCTTTATTATTTTCTTAAACAATCATTCTTTCATGTGATCAGGATGTGACGGGTTCAAGCCTTGAAAACAATCTCCGATAAAAATGCAAGGTAAGGTTACATATAATAGATCCTTATGGTCGGACCTCTCCCCGCACCTTACACATAACGAAGCTTCCCTCTTTAATTCTTTCAATCGAAATTCTAGCGTACAATTACGTGCACAACATAATATTTTGAAAGATAACATTACATTATGTTGACAAGCAAGTCTCAAGTTCTTAACTACATTATCCAAACAACTTTTACAAAGTAACAAATTATAATGGAACACAAAAAGGACAATATTCCATATATTAAAAGTCAAAATAAGCTCCTCAAAAGGACTTCCCTATACTTATAGCATACTCAACACCAAGCATTTGAATCTTCTTGTGACAAAATTATTTTAGCATATTTATTTGTCTATAATAAATATGCAATGTTGATTAGTCAAACATTAACAAATAATTAAAATTTTAAAACAAATTAATATGAAAAGGATCACCAATTTGAGTTTGGGTAAAGCTATGAATAGAGTGAGAAATTAAGGGCAGGCTCACTCTTTTAGGATAAAAGAATTTAGAATTTGCTTTATTTATTTGGTTTATATTTTTTTTTAACATAACTTTTGTGTTTTCAAATTTTAAGATTTTAGATTTTGTAATATGATGGGCTTCGCGTAAGATTTTGAATTTGAGTTCTAATTCTTTACCCCCTTTCAATATTTATAATTTTTAATTAGATAATCTTTTAATTATACACGGGGTTCAGGCCGTGAGCTAGGACCAGCCGGCCTCAATTAAGTCTCAAGACAAACATATTAATAGCTTGTTTGGTTAAGTTTTTGAAAGATCAAAAATACTATTATTTCAGAAAAGTAAGGTGTTTGATCAAACTTTTAGAATAAGATTAATATTTTTAGCCAATAACAAAAGTTATTTTAGAAAATAACAAAGTAGTACAATAGTTTTATCCCAAACACTTTTGAGAAAAATTTCACTTAGAAGTAGTGTCATTAATAATAAAACTTAGGAGTTTTAT
Organism: Solanum clarkiae; assembly: GCA_011800125.2. Taxonomy (NCBI): domain Eukaryota; kingdom Viridiplantae; phylum Streptophyta; class Magnoliopsida; order Solanales; family Solanaceae; genus Solanum; species Solanum clarkiae. Next base: position 21,450,960 of record JAABOM020000012.1, on the reverse strand, counting down.
TATTATTTTTGTTCCTTTTTTCACGTTGTAGTACGTATTTAGGTTAAATTCTAAAATTATTTGGGTTGCTTTGCTGTTGAAGAAACAAGATAACGTGCTAACTATTGAATATTTTTGCATTATCTTCATTTTTAAATCTCTTTTGGAGTTCAACACATGGTTCCATCAACATATACATTTTTTAATCATTAAACAAAGGATAAAAATAAGAGTACTTAATTATCCTCAATTATCACTAAATCAAAAAATTCCTTGTTCAAGAATTTTCATGGAAGTTGTCCACTCGCATGTTGTGAATTATACGAAATCATCCGTAACGAGCTCGTCAAGAGTCCCAGTAAGCTTGATAGTGTCGAATGACATCTGGAAGCATTTAGTGCCGCAACTCCAAATCCAATCTTTTCAGAAAATTATACGAATTCATCCAGTAGCGCCGGACGACGCCTGGGAGCATTTTATGGACTCCAAAACAGGAATCAGATGATTTCAGCAGTTTTTCATCCATACTTACATTTGTTAATCATTAAACAAAGGATAAAAAACAATACTTAATTATCCTCAAGCTATCACTAAATCAAAATTCCTTGTTCAAGAATTTTCATGGAAGTTGTCCACACGCATGTTGTGAATTATACGAAACCATCCGTAACGAGTTCGTTAAGAGTCCAGTAAGTTTGTTGGTGTCGAATGACGTCTGGAAGCATTTAGTGCCACGGCTCCAAACCCAATCTTTTCAGAAAATTATACGAATCCATCGATTATAGCATCCAGTAACGCCGAACGACGCCTGGAAGCATTTTATGGACTCCAAAATAAGAATCAGATGATTTTAGCAGTTTTTCATAGATACTTACATTTTTTAATCATTAAACAAAGGATAAAAAACTTTCTATCAATTTCGGATGGAGCCAAAGATTCACTATTTTTTGGCTTTGGGGTAATGATGGAATAAAGCAAAATGACTCTTTAAACTGTCTGCGCTTCTTTCAATTGTGAAGTAGCAGTTAGTCAATGCAACTTTTAACGCTCATCATGGGTCATCTGGAAATAGTCGCGCTATGTTTTTAAACATAGGGGTCAGGCTGCGTACATCCGACTCCTCTTACCCCGCAATGGGCGGGAGCCTTTGAGGCATTGGGGTAATGTTGTTGTTGTTAAACAAAGGATAAAAAACAATACTTAATTATCCTCAAGCTATCACTAAATCAAAAAATTCCTTGTTCAAGAATTTTCTTGGAAGTTGTCCACACGCATGGTGTGAATCTCCAAATTATGAAGAAAATAATAATATTTTGTTAATATGTTAATGATAAATGAAAATAATTTTAGTTTTTTAAAGAAAATGAACAAGATTACCATTTAAATAAGTATGTTGATTACCATTTTATTGCTCCTCAATTAGCAAACATTTTGTCTGCATGGAGACAAATTTAAAATCGGCTATGGCATCTTTTTTCTCTCCATGCATGTATTTGCATGCTACCAACTATTATTGAAATGCTGCCGAAATTCTTAGAATAATTGAAGTATAAACGTAGAATTAAAATGTTTCAATACGATATAAGTGTTAA
>JAABOM020000012.1:21422895-21449289 GCA_011800125.2 Solanum clarkiae | reverse complement strand
TTGTTTAACAGTCTTGATACAAAACTCACTCACTCATGTTCTAAAAGTATGAACACCCTTGACGAAAATGGATCCACAACTGCAACCATGTGCATATAGTACTCCGTCCGTAGCAAAAAGGATGACCTACTTTGTATTTTAGTCGTTTAAAAAAGAATGATCACTTCCATTTTTTTGGCAACATTTTAATTTCAACTTTTCATGTGACATGTTTAAAACCAAAAGATTAAAGGGCATGTTGGTACATTTGGCATAACTTTAATTTACAATCACAAAATAAAAAAAGCCATCGTTATTTTCTTAAACTTCATGTCAAGTCAAACTAGGTCATTATTTTTAAACGGAGAGAATACAATTTTCAACCAAAGGAAATACGGATGAACCCCCAACAAATAGGCAGCTCCGCCCTTGCAAGTGGGATCTATGCATGAAGGATATGTATATTGTACACAAATCTAAATATCCCTATCTTTGTGGGATAAGAAAGTTATTTCTCATAAATCGTAATAAGTAATAATAAAAACTTAAGAAGAATAAGATACTACGTGCGGTGTATAGTAACTAATGCTAATTACTTCTTCTATATAGTATAAAATAATTCTTAAATCCTACAAACTAAACACTAATCCACAAACAACAATATCTTAACAACTAGTTAGTCAACTACAACAAATCAATCAATCTATTAATTACTCATTTTTTTCTTCTATTTCCCATTTCCCATGATGTTTCCTTTAAGGGGACAAATTTTGGTACCTTAGCTGTTGCCAATTAAAGGACAACAAATCCGTACAAAAAAAGGATCCTTCATATCCTTTTTCCTAATAGATCTAAGATCTCAATTAATAATAATCCATTTTTCTCTATTTAACTATAAATACATTGCAAAATATTAGATGTAATAACAAAGTGTATTCAACAATTTTCTCCAAGAAAACTTCAATGGCACTCCCAAATTTTGATGCTCTAAGAGACTTGCATGATTCCGCCAACGATATGCTCCACTCCCCGGTGATCAAACGAGAAATCGCGCATCAAGGACAGGAAAAATGGACACACGAGGTTTCAGAAACATCGTTAAGGATGTTAGACGTCTGTGGTAACACCAAAGATGTTCTTTTGCTCGTTAAGGATCATGTTCATGACCTCAAGTCCACGTTCAGAAGAATCAGCGTTGGGGAAAATGCGACAACAGAGAATAAGTCGGCGCCTTTTCATTGCCATAGAAAGAAGTTGAAGAAAGAGATGTTAAAGCGATTGCATTCCTTAAAAGGAATGAAAAATAACACAAAGTGTATTGAGTCATCGTCCACGATAGATAATAAAAATAATCTTATGGTGGTTGTTAATGTACTAAGAGAAGTTAGAGTGGCAACAATGTCAATATTGGAATCTTTGATGGCACTTATGTCAATGCCAAGCCCTAATGCGACTCGAAAAACGAGTTTAGGGTATTTTGGTTCGAGAGTAAACAGTTTAAGTTGGTGGGAAAAATGCGATATAATGACGTTGCAATGTGCTAATAAAAGATTGGAAGCCATGGAATTAGCCATCGAAGATCTTGAAGGAGAACTTGAATGCATTATTCGAAGATTAATTCGAACAAGAGTTTCTCTTTTAAATTTACTTACTTATTAGCAAATTAAAAAAGAAATTATATCATAGGAGCGTCTAATTATTTAATTAACGGTCTAATATTTTTTTAAGTTAATTAATTAAGCACAACTAGCTCAGTAAAACATTGATGCTAGATTTGTGGATGTAATAATTTTTTTTAGTTTAATCTTATCGCAGATGAATGATTTATATATTGTGCTAATTTAATCTCTTTCATTAATTGTTATTGGATATAAAATCAAGGGCAATCCTTTTTTAATTTATGTGCAGCCAATTAATTTCTTTCTGTATTTTTCTTTAAAAGGATTAGCAAAAATTGTGGTTAGACAAATATTTATTCTCAAATATCTATAAATTAATCATTTTAAATGTGTCACTTCATTTAATTATATGAATTATTTTTATAGGCTCTAAAATCTTAAGCATATTTGGATTAAGGATGACGTTCATAATTAAAAGATATTATATATTGTAAATGATTAGTTAATTTATCTATGTAATAAGCCAAACATTTGAAATCAATCAAAATAATTTATATTCGAACTGATCTATAGAATTGTTTTATCATGTGTTCCATAGAATAAATTATATTAATTTGAATGTCTAGATAAAATTTAATGAGAATTTAAGACAACATCGATATATTAAGCTAAAAAAGATAAAAGACAATTATGTTCATCCTTCACTTTCACTGACAAACGAAGAGAAAATTTAACTAATAAGATTTGTAATAGAATATATGGTAAGTATTCTTTCATATTCTTAATTAGAAGTCTCAAGTTTGAACTTTTTTAATTATAAAGTTATTTTTGTTAGAAAATATTTTATCTCTATTTATAAAATTGAATCCTCAATTTAATCGAACTCTAATACAAATATAAGACGTCCCACGAAAACAATGAGAGAAAATCTAATATCCTTTGTTGGAAGAGTTTGTTGGACTCCACTAGCATGGTGTGAATATTAGTCATCAACAATTAATTACAAACATTATGTCTGCATGGAGACAAATTGAAACAATCACGTCTTAACAACTAATTAATTAATCAATATATTTTATATATTTAATTTTATTTCCTACACTTTCACTAACCAATTTATTTTTACATTCCCTCACCTAGTCTGTTAATTTTATTTTTTGTGTATACTTAATAGTTGAACCAAAATAAATATTAATTTTTATAATTTAAAAATTAATTAAATTAATTTGATTTTGATTTTGATCAATAATCAATTCAAATCGGCTATTGAATACGTCCAACTTTTCATAACAAACCCTATAAATGATATAAAAATTAAAGTAGAATAACAACCTATTATAATCAGCTAAATTTCATTAATGCCATAAATTGATCATATTTTTCATTTTTCTCTCGTTTTAGAATAATACTGGTCCGTTATCCAAGTTATAATAGTGTTGAAATTGGTCTTAAATGTTTTAGAGATGTCACTATTTGGTTCCCAATGATTTAATTGCATCAATCATATCCCAATAATTTAACATTCTATTTGAGTTATCCATATAGTACTTGTGAGTTATGGGCTTCCAAAAACTCCGCGGATGGTTCGGAGCATTTTATGGGCTCCAAAATAAGAATAAGAAAATTTTGACAGTGTTTTTATAGGTGTTAGTCCACGAAGTCTGAGGTTGCCAAGGCTCTGATCCTAATTTTTTCACAAAATTATACGAACTCGTCTGTAACGAGCCTGCCAAGAGTCCCAAAAGGTCTGATGGCACCGAACAACACTTGGGAGCATTTTATGAGCTTCAGAACAGGAATCATGTGATTTTGACAGTTTTTCATGGGAGTTAGCCCACGAATTCTGGGGATACTGGGGCTCCCAGCCCAGTTTTCTTAGAAAATTATACGAACCAGTCCCTAATGAGTTTGCTATGAGTCTCAGTAGGCCTGGTGGCGCTGGGCGACACCTAGGAACATTTTATGGGCTTCGGAAAAGGAATCACACAATTTCGACAATTTTTTGTGGGTGTTAGCCCACGAATTCTGAGGCTGCCAAGGCTCCGATCCCAATTTTCCCAAAAAACATATACGAACCCGTCCGTAACGAGCTCGCCAAGAGTTCGAGTCGGCCCGATGATGTCGGACAACACCTAAGAGCATTTTATAGGTTTCGAAACAAGAATCAGGCGATTTTCGTAATTTTACGTGGATGTTAGCCCACGAATTCCAACTCTACCAGGGCTCCAGGCCCAATTTTGTCAAAAAGTTATACAAACTCGTTCGTAACAAGTCTTCCAAGAGTCCTGGTAGGCCCAGAGGCGTTGGACGATGACTGGGAGCATTTTACGGGCTTTGGAGTAGGAATCAAGCAATTTCGATAATTTTTCGTGAGTGTTAGCCCACGGATCCCAGGGCTGTAAGGGATTCATGCCTAATTTTCTCGAAAATTATACGAGCCCATTCGTAATGAGCTCGCCAAGAGTCCAGTAGGCTACGCTAGCTAAGAACAGTTTACGAATTCTGAAACAGGAATCAGACAATTTCACCGATTTTTAATGAGTGTTCACCCATGAATTCTTGAACTGCTTGGCCTAATTTTTTTGAAAAATTATACAAATCTATCCATAACAAGCTTGCCAAGAGTCTTGGTAGACTCCTGAGAGCATTTTATGATCGGCCCAGCACAGAATTAGACCGAACCGACCCAAGTCATAGGAACATTTCCTCATATAATCTGCATGAAAAACGTGGCATAGTTATTACATACTACAAAAAATATCAATAAAGTAACCGTCAACCTTTGTGATCTATGAATATTCAAAGCTGCTGTATATTATAACATTTCAGATCCCAGTTATCATAATTCCTGTTTTCAGTTTAAAACAACTAGTTTTCGAGGTCCAATTCCATAACAATGGCTCAAAATAGCAATGGTTTCGCCGTGGATTCACGATCCGGTTATTGTCCGGCGAACAAAATTTTCTACAGTAAACGGAAATCAATTCCTTTTCCGGCGAATGAAGCCATCGATGTAACGACTTTCATTTCTTCACGAGCCCATAGTGGGAAAATCGCTTTCATCGATGCTGCAACTGGTCGGAGTCTCACTTTTTCCGACGTCTGGAACGCCGTCGAGTCCTTGGCCACCAGTCTCTCCGACGACATGGGTATTCGTAAAGGTCATGTAGTTCTTCTCCTTTCTCCGAATTCCATCTTCTTCCCCATTATTTGCCTCGCCGTCATGTCACTCGGAGCTATAATCACCACAACGAATCCACTCAATACAAACAACGAAATCGCTAAACAGATCAAAGATTCACACCCTGTTCTCGCTTTCACAATCCCTCAGCTCCTCCCGAAACTCGCCGGATCTAATCTCCCGGTGATTCTCATTGATGGGATGGGGGGTTTCAGTTCGAATCTGGATCTCAAAATCGTTGGGGATTTACAAAAATTGATTCAGAAAAAACCCAGAGAAAGCAGATTGAAGGAACGAGTGACACAAAACGATACAGCTACTCTGCTTTACTCCTCCGGTACAACCGGAGCAAGCAAAGGAGTTATTTCATCTCACGGAAACTTAATCGCCATGGTTCAAACAATAGTGAGTCGGTTCAGGCTAGACGAAGGTGAACAAACCTTCATTTGTACAGTACCCATGTTCCATATTTACGGATTAGCAGCTTTTGCAACTGGGTTATTAGCATCTGGATCTACAATCATCGTTCTGTCAAAATTCGAAATGGATGAAATGCTATCATCGATTCACAAATACAGAGCAACTTCTCTACCTTTAGTGCCGCCGATTCTCATCGCCCTTGTGAACAACGCTGATTCAATCAGGAAGAAGTACGATTTGAGCAGCTTGACGAGTGTGCTTTCCGGCGGTGCGCCGTTGAGTAAGGAAGTGATTGAGGGGTTCGTGGAGAAATATCCATCTGTGAAGATTTTGCAAGGGTATGGGTTGACGGAATCGACGGGAATTGGGGCGTCGACGGATGATTTAGAGGAGAGCCGGAGATATGGAACGGCGGGGATGTTGTCGCCGAGCATGGAGGCGAAAATAGTTGATCCGGAAAGTGGGGAAGCTTTTCCGGTGAATAAGACCGGTGAGCTTTGGCTAAGAGGCCCTACCATTATGAAAGGTATGATTTTTTTCCACTTTAAGAATGAAAAGAGATGGTCAAATTTTTAATTATTTTTATATAATTTACATTTATATTGGATAGGTCGAAAGAAATTATTTAATTTTATATAATCTAGTCCATACATTTTGAAAGTGCAACTATTTTTATTACTATTAATATAAAACTTTGCATTATGTTTTGTCTGCCCCACTATTTACTCATAGTGCTTTGATGGTCCCATATGCAAGATGAGGACATGAAGAAATATTCAGCACTTTCTCCATTTCTTGTTTTTCTTTAGGTCTTTCGGAAACAGTCTTTTAATTATTTTTTGCTGCGAAAACAGGTTATTTCAGTAATGAAGAAGCTACGGCGTCCACTTTAGACTCTCATGGATGGTTAAGAACTGGAGATCTATGCTATATAGATGAAGATGGTTTCATTTTTGTGGTTGATAGATTAAAGGAGCTCATCAAATACAAGGGTTATCAGGTAACTTTATCATTCTTCCATGGTCGAGTCGTTTTGCACACCCTGCACATAGCGAAAGCTTTGATGCACCGGACTGTCAAAAAATGCAAAAAAGCTCTAATGTTGTCTGGTGGGGCTATAAGCGCATAAAAGACATAAATAAAGTGTTGAGTTTAATGAAGAAAGGCGCAAAGAGAGAACAAAATATTGAAAGTAAAGATTCCACGCAACTTACCTTACAACACTCTTTTAACAACTTTTCATATCATCTTATAGGTTCCTCCAGCAGAATTAGAGGCTTTGTTGCTCACTCATCCAGAAATTTCTGATGCTGCTGTTATACCGTGAGTATTACTTCAAATCGCGCTCTTTTATGACTGTATCAATGCAGTGAATCAAGGTATCAATCTCTGATGATCGTTTCATAAAACCTCATTGTGTTTTAAGGTTTCCGGATAAGGAGGTTGGACAGTTTCCTATGGCATATGTAGTAAGAAAATCTGGAAGTACTATATCAGAGAGTGCAGTCATGGATTTTATCGCGAAACAGGTAAATCTTGAATGTCAAATCAGTTTATCTGTTACTAACTCAGACTTGAAACTACATTTCAATTCCTGGTAATGAAGTGTGTTGTGATGAAACAGTCTCGAGGTAGTGGTAAGATCTGCGTACATTCTATCCTCCCTAGACCCCACTTGTGGGATTCCACTGGGTATGTTGTTGTTTGTTTGTTTTTTGTGATGGCTAAGTTTATCGCGTTTGTTTGTGTAGGTTGCTCCATACAAGAGAATTCGGAGAGTTGCATTTGTGTCTTCCATACCAAAGAATCCTTCTGGGAAAATTCTTAGGAAGGATTTAATAAAGCTAGCAACATCAAAACTTTGAGAACAAAAAAATAGGATTTTGCCTTGAGAGTTTCGAGTTTTTTAGTCAGTATTGTTGCTGTGTTTAAATAATGAGTGTGTACTGAAACAACTTCTTGTTGATGAATCACACTGTAATTTCACATTTATCGACTTAGCTTGTGACTCTTTCAAATTTAACTCAATCTGCTTGTTTGATACACTAATGTTCTGCAAAAGTAACAGATGAAACAGTTCTTAATAATACCAAATTTCAGGTACAGAACAGCATACGAAAATGTGGCTTTTGATAATTAGTAAAGTTGTAATATGATCAAAAGATCACAGGTCGAGCTGTGGAAAGAGACACTCATAGAAAGTGTAGAGTAAGGCTATCTAAATAGACCTACGGTCCTTGCCTAGACCATGCATACAGCGAAAGCTTAGTGCATCAGACAGCCTTCAAACGAAAATGTCCCCATTTTTATCATTCTACAACTTCAAATAGATCATTGCACAACAGTTTCAGCAGCATCTTGGTTTTGCTGGTGAAGATGGTAGAAATACATGTTCTTTATTATGCTTGCCGAGCATTTTGAAGGGTCATTTTACTCATTTATGAACAGCTAGTGCTATCTGAAAGCATCTAATCCAGATGAGTGGAGAGCAAAATAGATTGCACATAAGCCAAAAGAAAGACATTACTCAATCTATTTTCTTATCGCTCATGACATATATCAACACTCGGACATCCACTGCAAGTGCATATCCCACTAATGCCCACACAGTTATGAAAATCCACAAGACATAACCAACGTATATGAAATTTCATAATATGATGAAGGATAAAACCAACAAGGCGAAACATCACCAGCAGAAATGGGAGCAGGCAAAATAGCTCTATTGTATAATTACCCCCAAAACATTTGAACAGCTTGCCTCTAATTCCATAACGTATTAAAGAAACAAACTAAGCACCAAAAGAACACCAAAACAGCAGTAAGATATTTCTCTTAATTTACAAAAAAAAAAAAAAAAAAAAAAGAGTTTATCCCCCGTTGTAAAAGAATTCTTGCATCCTACACCTCTCTACATGGATAATGGGAGAAGCATCCTTCGCTTCTTTTTCCGTGCTGATCTTACTTGCTTTGTTATTTTCATGCACAAAAGCAATAGCAAGGTCACACATACTAAAATAAAAGCAAGCTTTAGATGCCTGAAGTATAGTGATACGGCAGAGAAAACCAGGAAAGCTAAAATAACCAGTTCCCATATCACAAAGATGACGACATCCACCCTGCATCAAAAAAGAGAAAAGAAATGAGAGAAGGCCCAGCGGAAAGCCTATTCTATGTTACAGCTGAAAGTGGCAATGATAAGTAGACAATGATAAGCCTTCGCAGCAGGAATTTGCAAAAAGATGTTATTTAAGAGGCCTACACAGCTCTAGGACCAAGCAGTAAGGATCCATTCACTGAAGTCTGCATCCGGTCCATTATTAAAGGTCTGGCCTTAACATTTTCTCCCGATCCAGCATTTATGGCCTCCACAAGTACTAATATATTCAATGTTTTTTGAATAAATATCTCCAAATAAATTACTAATAAATCATCTTTGCATTGGAGATCTTAATTTGCTATTTTCTTGTTATTGCCAATAACTCATCTCTGACTCTCTACACTATTAAATCATAGGAAGAACTTGCACATCAACTTATGTGCCATAGCTCACATCAAGTCCTAGAATGAGTTGAACATCCAAAATTTTCTTTCTGAAGGTTAGCTAATAGTAGATAATTCTTTGATAAAAGCAAAAAGAGGTAAGTTATCAACAGTATGAAGATACAAAAAGGTAGAGAAGCCTAAATACGTTAGGACCCGCTTTTAATAATCCGTGAAAAATGGAATTTTGAAAAAACTTAGATGTGATTGTACAATACATGATGATTAGAACTCAACAGGTGTAGGATGGACACCTACCAGATAGTATGTAATATTCGTCCGTGAATATTCTATCACTCAAAGTGGAGAAAGTCCCTTATACCTTGATCCATTTGTCAATGCATCCAGTGGAAAGGTTTTGAGAAGAGACAAGCAAGGTGGAAGATGCATCATTTATAAACAGGGGCAAATAGCAAGTTTAACCGGACAATACAATATAACCTTTTCTTATTTCATAATAAGAAAATATCCTCATACCAGAAAGCACCAATGAAATGTACATTGTATAAAAGTGATCCAGCTTACATTCCATACAGATTCAATATCCACTGAATGTCATTATTTTTCCTTATTCCCTATTGCAGCTTTAGTAGCCAAAATTGTCTAGCAAATCCAAAAGAACTTATCAGGATGAAATAAGGGGCAAAAGAAGGGATGCAATAACAGATGTAAAGGCTTTTGATGCGGTTATATTTCACCACAGGTGATCTACCTTATCCTGAGTTTGCAGAAATTCTATTAATTAAGGTGGGGTCATGTCAAAAGATTTGTGGGTGAAAGAAAATACTAAAAAAGGTGGGTAAACCTAGACTGCTGAGTGAGACATCCTCCTAGATTGAGCATTATGGATGAAAATCTAATTAGAAAGAGGGAAATAGGAGTAGTTCAAAAGCTGTACAGTGGTCACTCCTTAAAGTATTATGGATAACTCAGGAGTTATCAAATTAATATCGGCTGCTGACTGAGATGATATCTATAATAGTGGGGGATTTGTGTGAGAGGGTTTTCAACAGTTCATATTTAGGAGAGAAGTGAAGGAATGAAAGCTTGCTAGTTCCATGGAGCTGTTGGAGGACTTGACAAACTACAAAAGGAGAATGATAAATGTTCATTGAGGACTGAGCATCAATTCAATATCACATTTAGTCTTAAATGCTTCTGCGTGTTATTATTGAAACAAGGACAAACTCAAGCGACTACATGGAGATAGAGAACCCAATGAAGATGATTCAAAAGATTCAAAGAAGGGTAGGAAATGACCATCTGCAATTAGGAACAGCTTAGTGACCTTTTTTGTGTATACCCTTTGTAATCAATTTACTCTTGTCAAGTACAAAACAAATTCATCTTCTGTTATTTTTCTTCTTTTAGAGCCATGCTCTCAGAATTCTTGGTTCCCTGAATTGTGAAGACTTCGAATTCTTTTGGAAGTCCTAGTTTTTAATGTAACACATTCATTGCATAAATGGCTTAATCTCTTTAGACTGATTTGTGAAACTGCATTGTCAATCAATCAAACCACATCAGAAAACTTTTCTGGTAAACAAATGCTTGGAGTTTATCTAATAGCTTCAAAATATTCCTCTATTCAAAAGACCAATCTTTAACCATCCAAAGAACTTTGACAAGACAAAATCACCAACTAACAACATACCAAGCGTAACCCCACAAAGTGAAGTCTAGGGAGGATAGGTGTATGCAGGCCTTACCCTTGCCCAAGAGGCCGATAGATTGTTTCCAACAGATCACTCAGCTTATTAAAAACAACAACAACATACCTAGTGTAACTACACAAGTGGGATCTGAGGGGGTAGTGCGTACACAGACATTACCCCTACTTGGGAGGTAGAGAGGTTTCCAATAGACCCTCCACTCAAGTAAATAACAGCACTCAATAACAACAACAACAACAACAACAACATACCCAGTGAAATCCCACAAGTGGGGTCTGGGGAGGGTCAATTGTACGCAGACCTTACCACTACCTCATAGAGGTAGAAACAGCACTCAATAAACAAAGGCAAAATACGACACAAGCAAGACAAAGAAATCTGAGAAAAGAACAGTAACTACAACAAAATAATATGGTAATCGAAGTATCCTACATAATAATCTCGAGTTTAATCACAAAAAATAAGCTCCAAATGCTGAAATTCACCAAATCAAATCCATTTCCCACAAGTATCTATTCAACAACAATCACATAGAATATGCATATGCTTCAAGGAGAGCAAAATCATAGGATAAAAGGAAAAACATGCGAGCAATTAATTCATTTTAAAAAAAAACAAAAAAAATCTAATCGGAAATGAATGATACCTCGTGGATGTTAAGTTAGAGGTAGAGGAGAAGAAAGAGACGGATGCCCAATCGTGCTTCGATCTAATCTGATACTCTCTCAACTGCTCTGCTAGTTTCGATCTCGTAATCATCGTTCCCTTCAACCTTCCGATTTCTCCGCCGTCGCTTCTCTCTCTAGCTTTCAATCGATGAAATGTTGATTCTGCGTGCAATCCTACAGCTCTCCTATGCGCGCATCGATAGATACCGGAGATTCCGAGGAACCGAACGTGCCGGCGGCGACTCGGCGGCCGGCGATCAGAAGGGATTTTGAATTATTATTACTAACAGAAAAACGAGAAGAGATGTTCGTTTTTAATTTTTCCGATTTCTCTGTACAATATTTTGACTCTTTTTCTAATATTTCAAGTAAATCCTTTTTCTTATTATTAATTTCTTTTTCCTTATAGTATAAAATATATCTCTTCACAACCATTACTTTTTGGATGCGCACATAATAAACTTTTGCTCACAAATCACGTAGTAGAGGTAACTCGCATTAGGTAAGTTCGGTGCGATCAGCTCGACCCAGAAGACAAATCTGATGCACAAAAAATAAGGTTCGCTCCTATGTATGCAATAGCTCGCAAACCCCACTCTTATGTGCAATAGCTAGCAAACCATATAAAAGAAGTAATCTGCATTAGGTAAGTTCAGTACGACGAGCTCGACTCAGATGACAAATCCCTTACTTTCATTGGCAAAAAGTTTCAAACTTGAAACCTCTTGACATAAAAGTCCCAAATCCAAATCGCTGGGTCACCCCAAAGGGTCACACAACTATTGAATTTAATTTAATAAATTGTCTCAATAATTTCGAAACCGGAAACAGTCGCGCTATGTTTTTAAACATAGGGGTCAGGCTGCGTACATCCGACCCCCCTACCCCGCAATGGGCGGGAGCCTTTGAGGCATTGGGGTAATGTTGTTTTTTTTTTCTCAATAATTTCGAAAGTTGATTTGAGCTTTGTCACAACAACTACTAAAGTTTCCTCATACTTGAACCATTTTTCGGGTGCCAGTTTGAACTTTTAAACGAAACATTTACACAGATCAAAAAGACTAGTTCGATGCACTAAAGCTCCACTTTCACGTGAATCTGATTAAACTGTCAATTTTTGTTAAACTTTAGAGACTGTTGATGTTGCTTTCACTACTTTTAACTTGAGATTATGCTTCATTTGAAGCAGAAAACAGAAAAAATCCAACAAAAATAATAATAACACAAGTCTGAATATTGAAATATTCTTGATCTTATTCATTCCTGTATAGTAACAGATCGAATTTCCATGGATTATGGAACAATCCTATTTTCAAGAACAAGTAGATTATGGTGACAGGGATCGATCATCGATCACTTATCCATCCAAATAACACATCGTAGACTCTTTCCTTGAACGAGTAAATCGAAAGCCTTGTTGATGTCTTGAAAACTCACTTCATGTGTTACAAACTTGTCCAGTTGCAGTTCCTAAAGCCACACAAAAGTAGGAACTAGTAAAGATGCAGACGATAAACGACACACACAAGAACCAAACCAACTTGCATTACCTTGTCGAGGTAACGTTTGGCGAGAAGAGGAATGTCAGATTTGGGTTTGAAACCCCCAAACAGTGATCCCATGATAGTTTTCCCAAAATGAAGAACGTCGAAAGATTTAAATGTCAGCTTTGATCCTGGTTTGTCAACTCCTACGACGATTGTCTTTCCCCAACCCTGATATAGCAGCCAATGTTATGGGAGAAAAATCTATATGAAGAGTAGTTCTAAGGAACTTGTTTTCTATCTTATGTTGACGGTTATGAATGGAAAAGCTACGTGGAGAAACCTTTCGACAGCAGCCATATGCTTCCTGCACGAGGTTTCCCAGACCAACACACTCAAAGCAGTAGTCAGCACCTCCGTCAGTCATTTCATTTATCACCTGCTCAAAAAACGGAAAAAGGAAATGTGATCATCATCGCTACTATGTACATTTGTCATCTCATTTATTACCAGCACAAGAAATGAGAGAAATGTGAAAAGTCGGGCATGGAATATACGGATCCATGCCATGCATTGAACAAAATAGAAAAATGATTTGTACTACTTGAACGACTAAATTGGAAAGAGTTTTACTTGAAATACCATGGTCTCATCAAGAACGATCGGTGATGGATTAGTGACTTATAATGCACTCATTTTAATCAAACGATAATGATTATCTTCTTTTATCCATCCATAATAAAGGAATAAAGTGGTCGAGCTCGTCGCACTGGGTTTGCGAGCTATTGCATAGGAGCGAGGGTTTACCCTGTGCACACCTAAAGGGTAGCGGCTGTAGGTTCCCCTTATTATTAAAAAAATGAATAAAGTTTGGAGCATCAAATATCAAGCTGAGCAATAAAAATCAACCTGGCTAATAGGTTTATCCCCATAGCCATTGGAATCGACAAAGTCCGTCACTCCAAATTGCCTCCCTGAGTCAAATGAGAAAGAAAAGAGGACAGTGAACAAGAGAGATGCGCAAGAAGAATATCATTCAATCTTCTCCTCGAATTAATATCTCAAGTTTCTAGTAGCAAACAAACAAAGAATGAAGCGAATCGTGAAGAATGAAGAAGAAAGTTCACCTATTTCGAACTTGTCAGTGTTTATATCTACACCAATAATTCTTGAAGCACCACATATCCTTGCTCCCTCAGCAACCTATAAGACCTACCGTAAGCATATAGAGCCAATGACAACAACTCAACTACCAATTTAAGCAAGAAGAGGCAGGAGAGAAACATACTGCTAATCCGATTCCGCCCAAACCAAATATTACAACAGTTGATCCTGGTTCTACATTTGCAGTTTTCAGGGCAGCTCCTACTCCTGAGCTCATCTTACGTAATATCAGATATGAATTTACACAAAATCTTAAAGAGAAATAGATTAATTTGTATTCATCTATACACATTCAGCAGCACAAGAAACGTTGATTGGCCAATCAGCTAAAACTAACCATTCGGTTATCTTAGACCTTTTTACAATGATCTAATTTAAATGAAATGTTCTTAGAATAACTATCATCCACCGAGTCTCGAACAAGTTGATGTGCTAAACAAGTCTCAGCAATAATGCAACATCCGGTGCTTAAGTTTATATCTTTCTTGTGTCCATTTACTAGTCGCTCCAACCTTAATGAAACAAAATAGGAGGGAAAGCCCGATGCACTAAAGCTCCCTCTATACACAGGGTCCGGGGAAGGGCTCGACCACAAGGGTCTATTGTATGCAGCCTTACCTTGCATTTCTGCCGGAGGCTGTTTCCAATATTTTTCTGCATGGTTCTACTTCAATGAGTCTGTTACGGGATATCGTTTTTTTCCTGGGGGGGATGATGAGTTAACACAAACTGTAAAAAGACCTTTGTAGGAACTATCGGACTCTTTTTAGACATATGATAAATAAGATAACAGAAAACAATTTAATATGATGATTCAAGCGCTGTGGCTATTAAGAAGTTGAAACTGAAAATAATATTAAGTCTAAGAAATGATTATGCTGGAAAAAGGGAATTAAGAGGGGTCAGAAACTAACCTGTTGATACTCCACAACTTAAGAGGCATGCCCTATTAGGGGGGATACAAGGATCAATTTTTGTTACATTAGCAATGTCTACAACAGTGTACTCGGCGAAACTTGATATCCACATGAAATGGTGTAAAGTTTCTCCATCAGTGGTAGTGAATCTACTTGTACCATCTCTAAGTGTCGAGGGAGATATCTTAAATGGAAATTTTGAACAAAGATTGCTCTTCTTGGATTTGCAATCTATACATTCTGTACAGTCGGGCAAAAATATCGGGACAACTGAATCTCCTTCTTTTAAATCCTGGACATCTTCCCCAACACTCTCCACAACCCTTCAGTCAATAACACGTGATAATCAACATGTGTTTTCATGCACTGGTGCACAAATTACAGGTACAAGGAGAAAAGCAATTCAAATAGAAAGATTCAATTGACGGTAAAGGATAACAAAAGGAACTCCTTTTACATATTACACTTAACGTACAAGGGGAAAATGCACTTTCAGAGAGCAATATCTTAATCTCACAAGAATGCTTCTCCAGTCACTTCAAACAATAGAACAATTGCTGAGCTGACCCTTCGTTTCGATTTTATTGTCTTAGTTCGACTAGGCACAGAGTTTCAAAAAATAAAGGAGACTTTTGAATCACGTGGTCTTAAGCTAAAGGTGTGTATAAGTACTAAACGTGTTTTGAATCTTGTGGTCTTAGACGTGCTGTGGAATATAGGAATGAAAAATTTACCAAATATAGAAAAAGACATCCTTTCTTTTAGCAGACGGAAAGTAAGATACTTGAATTGAAACAAAATGAGTAACATTTACTACCAATCAAGTATTCTTTAAAAACCCAACCGATAATAAGCGAATTTGATTGGGGAGTATACTAAAAGTACCCGAAAGCTTCGTGGCCCAATATTCTTGGAAAGCATCCAGGAAAGTCCTAAAAGGAAACAAAAATTCAGATGATTCAAAAAGTAGGAACACAAACACTTTCTACAGTAAAAAAGATTTAACTTTTCCAACTTTAATTAGCATAAATTTACATACTCTCAACTTCCAGAAGGTAACGTCGCTGTGACAGAGAGACGTACAAATGATCTTTACGCGAACTTCATGAGCTTTAGGAGGAGCCACGATCACTTCCTCTATCACCAAAGGTTCTCCTGCTTTCCTTGCCACCGCAGCTGTAATGTCACTCACAATTAAGTGTTCTTTTTCACTAAAAAAAACAGAAATGATAAAATTACTCCAACCCCTTCTCAAGATCCCTCAAAAGATTCAATCTTTGTTCACAAAGCATAACCAATCCCAAGCCCATATAAAGAACAAAAAACTTTTCCATAGGATGACAGCCGACTAAAACTACTCAAATTTACTCATATTCCTTAGGATTTAAATGAACACTCAACCCCAAAAGTTATCTCCAAAGGGAGGATTATCAAAGACCATATAAAGAGATAACTCATCCCAAAGTGAGCCAAAATGTGGAGCTCAACAGCAATTACCTCTCGTTATATTCTACATTAGAACCAATGGCCGAGTGAGGGGGCACAAGGGGTTCATTCGTAACTCGAGGCATAGACAACTTGTGGTTAGAGGGTTCATTCAAATTCCCTTCATCAAAAAATTTATACTATTTATAAATTATTAAAATGATCTTTTTGTGTATATATAGTGATATTGACCCCCTTCAACTAGTTTATGTGTTTACTATTTCAAACTCCTGGCTCCACCACTATTCATAACCACTTCATCATAAAATTACAATGTATACATAAGGTCATTATTTATATGTAATTGTATATACATTACAACAACAACATACCCCATAAAATCTCACAAGCGGGAGTCTGGGAACGGTAAAATCTACGTAGACCTTACCACTACCTGATAGATATACAGAGGTTGTTTCCGGAATAATTGTATATATGATTTTAATTGTAATTGTATATACATTACAACAAGGTACTCAGTAAAACCTCACAAGTGAGTTCCAGGGCGCAGACCTTACCACTACCTCATAGAGATGGAGAGACTATTTTCGGAGTAATTGTATATACATTATATATTGAAATTCCCAATATCTTTACTTTTTGGCTTCTCTAACTGAAAAATATGCTAGCTCCACCACTAGTCCTACCCCATTTCAAGATTCCTCAAAGAATCAACCTTTGCTTGCAAAACATAGGCAATTCATAGATCCACAAAGAAACAAGATTGTTTCCATAGGCTAACATCCAACTAAAATTATCATGAAAGATTCATCAAAGATTTGATTTTGAAATAAAGGGGACAAAACTTTGGAGGTGGGGAGTGGAGATGAAGAAAGTTTCTGAAGAGTACCTCTGCAATTAATTGGCTTTCCAGCAGTTTTGCTCAATTCACCTTGTGTGGCAGCCATTGTTAAAAGCTAAAAAAAAAAAAAAGGAAAAAAAACACTTTTGTATTTTCAATTTCTGGTGTGGGTCAATTTTATAGTGTCACTTATCTTCTTTGTCACACTACTACTAGGAAGACAAGATTTTAAGACTAGACACATGTGTTAAATAAGGGGGGCCAAGAAAAATGATCCATTACACTTGATAAAGTGGAATTGATGTGTGTTCAAATACCAACCAAGGATAAAATTGCTTTAAAAACTCTTTAAATTAATGTTTCTTCAAGTGACATGTAAAATAGATTTAACAATAAATAATTTGAGAGAAAAAAATAATTTAGAAATAAGACATATTTTCCTTTTTGACCATGTGAATGTGTTTAATACCATTAAAGGAAATTTTGTTCTCTCTTTTTCTTTTCCTTAATCTATCTTTACTTATTCACTATATTAAAAGTATATGTCCAATAATGTTCATCTATTTTATGAAATCAAGAAATAGGTCTTAATTTACACTTATCAGTAATTATAATTATTTCTCTGTTATATTTTTTAAAACATTAAATTTATTATATTGATAGAGTGATGTAATAAAATTGTCCTTATCAATCACCTTTTGATCCTAATATGGAATCAATAATAGACAACCTTGAAAAAGGAAGGAACATTTGATACTGAAGTGCTCATGAATGATAAAAAAGAAAACACTGATGGTGGCTAATTTGGGAAAGTAGGCTTAGCAATTGTGTCACAAAACAACCCTTTTTCAGCTTCAATGAAATATAAATTACTAAAAAGGCATACATGAATTGATAAACTAACATCAATAATATAACAACTCTTTCAATAGTAATGAGACAAATATGACCCTTTTTGTAGTTCTAATCTCAATAGTTTAAGAGTATTTTTTACCCTTTTTCATTCATACGATGATAAGATGATGCTCCAATTCAAACCATATAGAACATATATAACCATGTATAATTAATGTATAATCTATATATATCAACCGAAAAAAAAACAACAGTAAATCCAACTGGATATTTGCATAAATATCCCCAACAGAAATAGTATTAACTGTTTAAAAAGTACTGCTAGTATTATATCTCTGTGTCTCAAGCACATAACAAATGCCACCATGTTTCACTGAAGCAGATGACTAATTCAACATAAGAGAAGCAACAGATATCATATCAATACAGCTCTAATATCAAAATGTACAAGCCTAGAAAATTTAGACGAGAATTTTTCATACTTTTACATCTGATAAGACCAGAAAGATATCCTAATTGCAACTATAGTAAATTCATTCTGTCCTGCAGAAAACTTGAGCTTAGTGCTGACAGAGCACCAGATTGCAGAAGATTATCGGAGCATTCCCTGCACATCCTCCTGCAGAAACTTATGTGAAAGGAGAAAAAAAATGGATTATATCCGCAAACATTTAACACTCTTAAGGATACGAAAAGCATCTTGCTGGTATTGCCTCTCAAAAAGTGAGCAGGAAAAGATAACAGATGGAAGATCCGAAATGGAAGCAAAAACAGATAAAGTCAGGATAAAAATGCTCCAAGACTGTATGAAACCTTTTCTGACAAGAAGCTTTGATGTTACAACTCCTGTACATGTACATGATTCTGGCACGGTACCTAAAATAATCTAAAGCTGAATGCTATCATGGAGGAATCTCAAGATAAAGTTACAATGCACCTAGAAGCTGATTTAATGAAGCTAACTCCGCATTCGTTTCCTTTGACTTCCATCTTCCTGACCCTAGAGAAAAGACAATTTCCAAACACAAAAAACATTAGAAACCATAAACATTAATCCTAGATCAACAAGCACATTCCCGGCATATGGGAAAAGTAAATATACAAAAAGTCTCAAACTTTTAACAGTTTTGAGACTACAAAAGGGACAGCAATTTATGATAATCACTAAACAGTAGAGACTCTAAGGAGTATACAATCAGGCATGCAAATTTCACAGCTTTTTTTGAATTATTATATTCAGAAAAGTATGCACTATGTCATTAATTGCTCGTTTGGTAGGACGCATTAGAAGACACAATGCATGCACTAGCTCTGTGATGATTGACACCTTATTTGATACGCTTTTTCAACCTATATATAATAACTAATGCAAGAAAAGAGCATGCATTAGAAAAAGTATGCATGCATAAAAACCGTAAGGGGTTCTAATGCATGCATAGTATGGGTAAAGACACAATTTCCCTCAAAACCTTTTCCAAATTCTTTCCATTATATTTGTTGAGGGTATGTTTGTAAACAGATGATCTTTTTAGAAATACGCAATACATGTTATTTATAATACACCAAATCAAACATAGCATAGGAAATAATCACAGCATAACTTATACACTCTATTCAACATTATTCTTATACGCCCTACCAAATGACCCCCAAGTACCGAACAACTTCAAGAACACACTATAGAGATTCAAGCTTTGAGCTCTGGCCAACCTCATGTCCTCAACCACCCAATAGCTGCTAGGAATATGACGACAGGGAAAAATAGAGACACTACTGATTAAATTCCATTTTAGGTGTTTCACCACTAAGAGAATGATACTCCAGTCACGGGTCTGTATTGCCATTTGGCATCAAGTGCATCACCATCAGGTCACTATATCCAGTAATAATTGATAACTAACACCCTGATATTTAAAATGCAATCAAATAACCTAAGAAAAAGGAAATTAGAGAGCCCACCTCAACCACTTTTCTGGAATCCCCATGTGGAGTTGCACTAGATTCAGATCTGCATTTTGCATGAATAATTGGACCCAACTGAGACCTTTCCATTCCAGCAATTGACCCACTTGGTGCCTTCATGTAGACAGCCCCCCTATACATCCACTCTTCAGTTTCATCACTGTAAAAATCATCAAAAGGCTCTCCACACAGTGCACAAACATTCTGCTCATCGTCAGCAGGGACAGCCAATTCTTCATCATCCTTGGTTTCCACAACTTGCTCAGTCGGTAGAAATCCAGGAACAGCATCAGATCCCAAAGCCTCTGTACCACTAAGCCACATGTTGACACTTACAAACCACTTACGAGAAGATTTCTGCTTGCGGTTTTTTGATACTCGATTCTTGGTTACATGCCAATCCATGTGACTGCTGTGAGCCTCTTGGCATTTAAATCGTAAGCCACAAGTTGTGCACTGTCTTGGAAGATCAGCATACAAAGCAGTTACAGCAGAATCATGACGAACCTTAAGAAGATCCGGATTAAAATCAAGGCCCACAGGATCCTAAAAATTGTATCACATGGCTAAGAAAAATCTTCACAAGAAAATTGACAGCAGAGAAAGCTTGACATAGTAAAAAAACAAGTACCTGTGCAGGAGCTTGATTTGTCAATGAAATCAAACCTTGAGCCATGAGTGAGCTAATCAAGCTTGAAAAGCCTGCTGCCGGAGGATTAGGAGTAACCTGACCAAGATTTTGCGATGCTGGCATGAATTTAGAAGGCAAAGGAAGTGGGCCTCTGGGAAAAGGTGGTAAGGCTCCTGAGGAAAATTGTGATGATGTATTTGGGACATTAACCAATGGCATAGACACCTGTGGACCTGAAACTGGACGGGGGAAATGAGTACCTACAGAAGAACCAGGACCCTGAGGAGGGTATCTATAAATTGGTGGTGGTAGCAAATGGTTTGAGGCTGGAAGTGAGGCACTTGGCGGCACAGTCTGATGAATATGCTGAGAAAGCACGGGCTGAGGTTCTGCTGAAGCCATGTGTTCAGGGTTTTGATGACTTGCAGAAAATGATGTGGGGTGTTGACTAGGAAATTGCGGAAACTGGGTATATGAGCTGCTCTTCAAATTATCAATGTGTTGCTCAGGAACTACTGACCTGTCCAAACTATGATTGACAACTGAATTGCTTGCAGTATTTAATTCAAAAGGACTTCTGATAGGATTATGAGGGAGAACAACAGGTTTTGAAGCCAAAGATTGGGGATTATGCACAGTTGGGGGAGGCCATGGTACACCAGGGGCCCGTCCAGTGACCAACCGAATATCCTGAATTGAAGAGTCAAAAGTAGGATTCATTCTTGGTGAAACATGTGGCGGCCTCCAAGTATGTCCATCAGCAGCCAAATTGCCAATCAAAGGATGCTTGGATTCACCAGTCGCTGATGAGATTCCACTTCCTTCACCCTTTAAATGTCTTTGAGGCAACTGTGGCACATTTTCTGGAAGCTTTTGAAAATAATGTGAACCTGGAATCAGAGATGTCTCATCGCAATATCCTGTAATTTTATTTCTCACCCCTCGACCAGACTGCCAAAAGAACTGACATAATTTCAATATGAAAAAAAAAAAAACATTCTCTTAAGTGGTAAAACCAAAAAAATTCCCCGTTATACAAGACAAAGGCACAAATGACTTTACTTATGTGTGTATTATGATGCTATCTTGATGCGAAATATATGTTAGAATTACGAATTTGGTCACATACGTTGAATAACTAAGATAATAAATACATCAAATAGGGCCACTGGCTCCAATTAAGGTTTGTTTTAGCCAATGGGAAACAGATATAGAATTCCATTCAACAGCTGAAGATAAGATAACAGTATATGCTGCTAAAGCTAATTTTTATTGATCTACAAACAAGTAAAAGATATCAGAGACATCAAAAAAGTTTGAAAAACATTAATAAGCAAAAAACTAAGGAAATAACTGCATGCAATAGTACATCAATACTAACCGAGTGAACATCATCCAAGGAAGGATCAGGAACTAAAGAATACTGCCCTCGATTAGACCAGCTCCTTCTAGGGTCAGTCACCAAAGGCACAGTATGTTGTGAATCAACACCAGGTATCATCCTAATACTCTGAGGATGGCGAAAAGATGTTGACAAATCATTAAAAGGACTCTGATCTGCCAGAGTTGGACTCATATCTTCCCAGTTGAACTCTTCCTCTTCGGTGTTTTGCCATGTCTTAACGGCTAACCTATTGCCTAAGCCATTAATGGTGGCATTCGTGATCTTTTGTGGCCTCAGATTGGCTACTTTCTCCCTTTCATCAATTCCATAAGCATCAATCAAAGCTCTAGGTCCTTGAAGATCAATTCCCTTGTTCATGCGATATTTAGAAGGAATGTCTGGTCGCTGATTGGCACCATCAGGCAAAATTCTCTGCCACTCACTCCTCTCATCATCTCGACCTCTTACTCTGCTAAGCCCATAGTCAAGTGCAGTATGAGATTGTGAGGCCCCTTCTCTGAGTCCTATGGCAGGATTACCCAAGGGAAACTCGTTGACGGTGGGTGACAATGACCTTGGAAGCCCCACGCTATAAGGAGAGGACGATGTTGCTTTCTTTGAAACTGTAGTCAGAGCTTGCTTGGCTTCCAGATCTGAAGATATATGACCTGTAGAATGCTCAGCTCTTACCTGCAACAGTCAAACTTCACTCTATGAAATTCTACTCATCATCCCGTTTTGCAGTTTAAAACCCTCTCACGTGTTTGGCAGCAGAGTAGAAATCTATTAATAAGTACAATAAAGCAAGTCGGTCGGTGTAATTCAACAATGAAGCCTATCACATTTACCTAACTAGTAAGAATACAGTAGTTACAGGAGTCAGCGAATTTATTAAATGCTATTTCATTCTACTTCATTCATCTAGAGTGCATGAAAGAAAACAAACGAACGAACAAACAAACATGTGGATTGATATCTAGACTACAAAATCTGTAGGGCGACTCCTTGAACATATGCTAAGCCAAGTTGCGCAAAAAGTTCTAACTTCACAAATCAATGTCTAGTGATCATCTGTATCTACAATGAAAAAGATCTAACCACATTTGACATCTAATGCCAAAAGGATATCCTCAATCAACTTTGTTCTACACCACCCTCTCCATCTCTCAATAGAATTACTTTAATTGCAGGCCCAGGTACTTCCAAAGGACCAAGTTCTCAAAACCTACATAAACGACCGGTAAAGCATGAAACATGAGATTAGAAGGAAAACTAGAATCAAGTGGTTCAATTATGTCCATCACAACTACCTATAAAAAATTCTATCAGAAGACTCATCAATGTCAATGATGAGCGTTGACGATGCGTCTTACTTGTACTACTAGTAAAGTAGTAGGCAAAATGCTTTAAACTTCTGTTATGCCGTGATTAAAGTCTTTTACCTACGTTTAAGCTTAGACTCCTTGAATGACAAGTCTGCCTCAACTTGATACTTCAAAAAGTAGCATTTTAAACAATTATTCAGTTTTAAGCCCTAGAATTTGTTCGTACTAAACATATTCTCCTCCCATTGGAATAAGTCCAATTGTGTTGCTATTGCCTGTTGCACTTACCCAAAGAAAGAAGCCAATTAGGTGTATTTTTTTCACCTCATTGGTATGTGAATAAGAGCCAAACGAGGCTTAAAAGGTATGAATTAATTGGAAAATTTCACATAACCAAAAACTTAATCCACAATTTTGTTTCATCCCTACACAAAATAGATTCTCAGTGTTAAAGAGCCCCTAATTTGTCTTGTTTTATACAGAAGGTTTCCAGTTAAGTGTACTGTCTTAGCACTACCTTAGTGCTAAGTTCCTCTTCTGAATATATAACATGCTTAAATATAATTAAATGATTTTGAATATTAGGTATGGACATGAGAATCAAGGGGGAACAGATGATAAATTAAAAACAAATACTTAATACAGCAGCAGAAAACATACATGGAGATAATTTAGAAATCAAAGAACTTGAGAGGGGAATAGATGTCAAGGAGGGAAGGGGAATTCACCAAAAGCTTACCGAATCAATAGTGGAGTGCCCAAGCTGACGCCGTGCTTCCAAATATTTTGGATTTACATGAATGCCATGAGCTGGTCGGGGTGACTCAGATGCTCTTGAGGAAGTCAAGCCAGAAGATTGTTGTACCTCCGACTGTGAAAATTGGAGACGACTTTCAATTTTGTGGAGAACAGGTGCTGGGATCACAATTGACCATGTTCCAAAGAGATGGCGCATTGCAGCATGCATGCTAGGGTGCACTTGCCTATATGCCTCACAGAAAACCTTGGAAAAGCAAAACAGAATCACATAAAGTGGTATAACAAAATAAAAGTCGTGCAAATACCATATAAAATTACTCACATCAGGTAATTGGGCAGAGAAATGCTTGATGTACTCCTTGCCAATGTTTTTTACAATACTATCCAGAAGGTATAGTGCAGGTAGTTTCTGCTCAACTGGGACCTAAAAAGAGAATAATGTGAGAATGCAGAAAAATATCGGCAATGAATACATCAAAATGGCATGCTAAGGACAAATAATTAACAGTTCCCCCCACAAATAAAAAATAAGAAAGGCAGAGACTCTACTAATAAACATAAAAATATGAGTATATACTTCTTCACAAATTATCTGAATAGGTATTGGTCAGATTTAGCTTAACCTAAACAGTTACCACAAGTGATCAATATTTTTACGATCGAGTGGTTTTTCGTATACTAGGTCAATGCCTCATACAGCTCTCAGAAAGTAGTTAGTTCCTATGTTCTGTCCTGATTATGTTGCAGGCGATGTGCACTCAAAAGAACTTGAACAGTAATCCTTAAAACTCAAGCCCTTGTGAACTAAATCCTTTTATCAAAAGAAATAAAGAGACAGTTATCTTTTCAGCCATAAACCTTATAAAACTCAAGCTGCAGTGAACTAGATAATTTTCAAATTAAGTAGGGGAATAGTTACATGCTGATTTTCTCTAAATCTCATGAAGTTTTGATTATTTCTTAGCTTCTTTCCAGTTCATTCTAAGAGGAATGGAAACTCTGAGTGCAATCCCAGGAGTTCCTTTTTATTCATACAACTCACCAATTGAAAAGGCATAAACTGTAAACCAAACTACTCTATATTTTCTCTTAACCACTTCTACATAAGAATATGTCAAATCTAAGCACTACAGACAAACAAAGGACAAACTTCCCCACCATCTATTGTACAAGTATTCTATCCATTTATGCAGGGAAGGAATTGATCAAGCAAAAGGAGCACGAACTACAAATTTTTCTACATCTGCTGCCCAGACATAAGTAAGCTTCAAAGACCAATTTGCGTTACGAAAGTAAAAATCATAAAATATAAATACATCCCGTTCATATTTTAACATCAACAACATGACACTAGAACTATTGGATATCAGTAGCACCTTTCATCATTCTATTATTTTAGAAGAAGTACCCTCATCTTTAACTTCATCTAAAAGCTCATATGGAGATGATGGATCCAACCCTAATACTCAACCACAAACTACCACACCAAACTTAGCCACCAGCCCGCTACCAGCCCAAACAGTGAAAAATAAATAGATGGAACAATTTGAGGAGACTGGAGCAAGGGGTCAGGACTATTAAGAATGTATTACTTTAACTCATTCATTTGAACTCATGCTTGTCTATGCCTGATACAATCTATAACTTTGGACGTCAGTTGCTCTCAGTATACTTCTAACTTTTAGAGTGCAAGAGTTTTCACAAGCTTCTTATAACGTAAAAATCTATGGACACAAATAAGATCCCAGACTTTGGAAATGCTTCATTCAGCTCTACACCTGTCAGTCATGAAGAGTAGATTAAAGCATCTAAGTTCATTTCAATTGCTTATCGTCAAGGACTCCCAAAAAGGCACATTTTGCTTACCAGAATTCACAGAATACTTGACTTAAAATCTAACATTCAACTTTTGATACCTAGATGACAACAACGCAATGCAACAACAGACTAAAATACAGCACTCCACAGCAATTTTAACAGTTGCAAGGGTAGAATTCGATATAAATAAGGCAAAAGCATTACAAATTTTACATCAGAGCAAATGAAACCCCTTCAGTTAAGTAATCAGGACGAAAATGAGTATTGAAACAAGCAGCATTTAAAAACCCTAAAAGAAAAAACCGAGCACTACAAAAAACTACCTCGAGAATCCGATTACAAATCGTATGAGCAATGCCTTCACCGTGCTCCTTCTGTTCGCCAGCAATGATGGTGAGGTCAGTAATGATAGGCTTAGAATTAAACGTCAGCTCGGACAACAACATTTCGTAGAGCCTAACAATCTCATCCGTAGACGGAGGCAACACGATAACATCATCGTCGCCCGGCATAGAAGCCCTAATTTCGTCTTCCCTCTCCTTTAATGCCGCTTTATATCGTTCGATTACACCAGATGCCAGGGTTTTTGGTGGCGCCACGACGGCGTCGTTTTGGATTAGCTTAGAGTTTGCATACCCGCCGGCTACAGCCATCGGAGTAGAGCTAGGGTTTAGCCACCGGAGGTGGGGTGGATGGGGTGGGCGTGGGGGTGGGGTCGGGAGGAG
>JAABOM020000012.1:21407980-21422795 GCA_011800125.2 Solanum clarkiae | reverse complement strand
TATTCATTATTTTTCTTAGACGTAATATATAAATGGTTTCTGCTGCCATCTATGTCTCTAACTTTAAGTATATACAAATAGATATTTAAACTTGTATAAAATTGAATAAATAAAGATATGTATGATCAATGATGTATCCTACATAGCATAATACTGGTAAAATTGTAGGACACAAAATTACTATGTAGGATGCCATCCAAGATAATTGTCTACTTGTTTGAGTTTTGAATAGTTAAAGTGTCTTGTCTATTTGTTTAGGCTTTGATTAGTTAGAGGGTTTATTTGTGCATTGGTAAAATTAAAAGTCATAATTGTCAGCTAATGCCAAGTTAAGGATTGTATTTAGTATTATGTCAACCCTTATTCCAATTCTGATGCTCCTATTAGGAGGTGCGAGAGGCTAGTTTTTGGAGCTACACAGAGGGGTAGAGGTAGACCGAAGAAGTATTTGGAGGAGGTGATCAGACATGATATGGAGAAACTTAATTTCACTGAATACATGACCTTAGATGAAAAGGAATGGAGGTCACAAATTAGAATAGCAGAGTAACTGGTTGGTAGGGTTAGGTGGATGTCTAACATTGGGTATAGTAAGGTAGCAGGAGTAGTCGTGCTTATATCATGTTTGCCACTATCTGTCGTATGTGTGTTAATTTTATCGTATTTACATATTGTTATTTGCTTTTCGATATTAGTCGCCCTTTTATTCCCTTTATTTCCTTATTGTCATGTCTAGTTTATTTTGTTTATGCGTTGGTTCCCAGGAAACAAGGTTCCCAGGAAACAATCTCTTTATTTCTATGAGGTAGTGGTAAGGTCTGCGTACATTCTACCCTCCCCAGACCCCACTTGTGGGATTCCACTGGGTATGTTGTTGTTGTCAACACTTATTCCAATTATTATAACAATAACATATCCAGTGAAATCTCTTAAGTGGATATGAGAGAGAATGGAGTGTGTGCAAACCTTACCACCATAGAGAGGTTGTTTTGGGGAGACACTCGGCTCAAATGTATTAGCCTTAAAAGAAGAGAGATAAGAGATACAAAATAGCGACTAAAATAAAAAGCAATGACAATTCTACCAATTAAACTAAAGAATAGTAAACTAACTATCGGGCAATAACAAAATAATATATAAAGATGCACCTAATTTCTACTAACCTACTACATCACAAGGCAAGACAACATCTAACCCCTACTAGTCTATTAACCTTCTAACCTAATATGTGGTCTCTGTTCCTTCCTATATAAGGTCATGTCCTCGGTGATATAAAACTATGTCATATCCTATCTAATCACCTCTCTCCAATATTTTCAACCTACCTCTATCCCTCTGCGTATCCCTTAAATCCAACATCTCATATCCCCTAACAGAAGCGTCGACATACCTCATCTGTACATATCTAAATCATCTCAATCTCGTTTTTCTCATCTTGTCTATCATAGAAGTCACCCTTACCTTCTCCAGAATAACTCATTTCTAGTTTTATCACACCTACTATGTCCATACATCAATCTCAATATCCTTATCTTTGTAACCTAAATCTTCTAAATATGTGAGTTTTTGACTAGCCAACGCTCTGCTCTATAGAGTAAAAACGATCTAACCACTATTCTGTAAAACTTACCTTTAAGTTTTGTTGGTATATTCTAATCACACAATGCTCTACAAGCAAGCCTCCATTTTGTCCATGCTGCCCTAATACGACATGTGACACTATCATCAATATCATTACTACTTTGAGTGAGGGACCAAAGATATTTAAAACTTTCTTTCTTGGGAATAGGCTAAGCAGCAAACCTCATTTTTATGTTCGCTTCATCTTTTGCAACACCGAATTCACACTCCAAGTATATTATTTTTGTCCTTCTTTCTTTCCCTATATTTCTCTACCAGTTTCCAAACAAGATGAATTGTTTCAGTATTAGATCATTCCAGCATGAATCTAAATTAATTTTCAGAATAGACACTCCTCTCCTTACCCTTATCTCCATCACTCTCTCCCAATCCTTCATAGTATGACTTAGTGACTTATATTTATATTTTAATATAACAATATAAACTAAAATATTTTTTAGACACAATAATAAATAGAATTTTTTAACTTGATGTAATAAATATTTGTGTTCCTAAACTTTTTGAGTGCATAAATAAACATATAAACTTATATAAAATAAAACAAGTAGATACATACATATAACATAATGTTCAACGTAGAATACGAATTGAAACATAGACCGTGACATATAGCACATAGAATGCAAATTGGATATCTACGTACACTCTAAATTTTTTTTCCACTTTTTTTGCTTGTTATTTATATTTTCAATTCTTCTCTTGTAATTTTTTTAAAAAGTGTATTTTTATTATTTAAAAAAAATTAAGATGCTAATTATATAAAAATAAATAAATTGGACTAGATGCAAATTATAAAGAGGACCTAATTAGGATGCAAAATACAAGAGTGTGCAAAAAGCTAACCGCTTCACACTACTGAAATTCCTAGGAGATCTCATTTGCCCGCCGGCGACTATTTTACCGGCGACATTATTCCCGGCATCTTAACGAACCCTAATGGCTTCCCCTATTCCACCACCAAGCTCGGTCGCTTCCGGCGGCTTCCAGAGCCCTAATAAGTCATTAGGCTTCTTTGCAAACGCTATGAAGAGAAAAGACAGTTTCATACAGTTCTTCGCCATGACAGGAATACTTCTATTGAGTATGAGATCACTTGGGCAAAAGTATCGCATCCATAATCTCATGGAGGATAATGCTGCGCTAGAAGAAGAACGAGAAGGACTTGTTCAGCGAATGAATCATATCAGGCAAAGCTTGCTTGCTGAAGCTACTGCTGAGCCTACTGGTCGCTTTGCTTCCCGTCTTCGCCGTCTCTTCGGTGAAGAAAATTGAATAGTGTGAGTTTATTCCCTGCATTTTCTGCTCTGTATTTGTGAATTTAGGTATTTTACAATTACAGTTTATTATAGACATGCTCTTTTGAAATGGAATAGGCTGAATGCTGTAGAAAGGAAAAAGAGGATTGTTTAATGCTTAATGTCATTGGATTACACCACTGCAGGCTACAATCTAGCTTTAACTACGCTTGCTTGAGCCTTTAACAACACTTGGGACTTCCTTTTGGGACTAGTTATCGATGATTGATCATATTAGTTGTCCATTTAGTGATGAGCCTAGGTTGATTTATTGTTCTATTAATAGACTTGATCTTCACCTAGAGCGTTAAAACTAAGTGCCTGTCTTCGGAAACAGTATGCGAATATCAAAGGAGTGGAAAATGTTGGGGTTTATGATATCTACAATGGAAATTAATTGGACATTTCCTTACCAAAAGAAAGTGAAGAAAAGAAATCAGTGTTTCTATACTGCATAGTAGTTTGATCTCTGACTTCCCGAGCGAAACATTAACAGTTAATTCCTTGGATGGTTATCCAAGATAAAGAAGATTCAGTAAAATCACTTTTGTTTGTTGAATACCAATAAAATCACTAGAACGTGACGTTAGCGGTACCTTAAGTTTGAGAAATAGGTATAAAGTTGTCCTATAAACATACCTTCTAAACATTTATCAAAATGAAGCATTTTTATCCCCTGTAAACACCGATAGTAAAAACTAATGGATGAATACCTGATGAAAAACCTCTCAAGTCCAGAGGGCTGACTGAGCTGGGCTTAATAGTCTCCGGTTTAAAATGAGCTGAAAATTCTTATTCCAGTCTCACCCATCTGCGGGTTGGAATGGCCTCGTTGCACAAGTCCATTTTGACCGCTCTAAAAGTGATCCCTTTCCACCGTTTCAGTTTGTGGTAGTACTGGAGCTCTTAATCTTGATGATCATAAAAGCTGAAAAATTGGGATCGATTAAAGTTTTTTGAGATTGAAGGGAAAGACAACGAGAAAGGTGGACATGTCCCACATATTGAAGGGAAAGACAACGAGCAAGCAAGGAACAAGTTTTATATCTTAAAAGTATTCTGCTTGCTTTTGAGGCTGTTTTAGTGTTAGAGGTGAACTTGGTCAAAATAACTTGTACAGCTTAAATGCAGACAATTGTATTGTTGAACTGTCTGATATGAACTATCTCTCTTATTTTCTTCTTTTAGTAGGATGTATAAGAGTAGTACTAAATAGGGGATTAGTGGAAATTATTTTTTTATCGACTGTTCAATTTGTTGTATTAAATGATGTGTTAAAATTGAAATAGTATTGAATAGGGTGTTTTAGAACAGGAATACTACCCCGTATTGTTAATACCATGGTTCACTCTACATATAAGAATAATACTGTGTAGGGTGTATAACTAATAGGTTGAAAACACTACCAAGCAAGGGATTAAATAATACCAAAGCTAATACATGTATTATTTTCTCTAACATCTTCTACCAGACGTCCCCTCTAGGGTCTATCCTTAATAGAGAGGATGCAGATGATACTTCACTTCAAGTTTGTCTTAAATTCTACCTTGAATCTCTTTCATTTTACAAGAATGAAGTTGATAAATAACTGCAAATTCTGGCTACATAATTACGCTTCTATCACTTCGGTATTAAAAGATGAAATGTCCTTGTACAATTTTCATGTTTTTAAAGGGAGTGCGGGGGGTCCGGAAACAGTCTCTCTATCTCTAGGAGGTAGTGGTAAGGTCTGCGTACATTGTACCCTCTCCAGACTCCACTTGTGGGATTCCACTGGGTATGTTGTTGTTGTTGTTGTTGTTAAGGGGAGTGCGGGAGGACAAACAAAATGGAAATTCGAACTTCCACCTGTATGTGTAAGGTGGGTCAGCTCATTTCACCAAGTGAGACGTACCTCTAATCCCTTTAAGTTGCTTTAGTTCTTGCATCTTTACAGATTTCATTTCTTTTATCTATTTTCCTTTGTCTTGAAGTTGCTTTCTACTGTGAATTATGGCAGATTTTAATAACAATTAGCATGACACCAAACTTGGTTTTGCCTGTTTTCAGGCATCATGGTTTCAAACCATATGAGGAATGTATTTCAATCTTGTCAAACCGAAGCAGAATTGGCCTGCGATTCCCTAATCTCGAGGTCCTGATATGCAGTTCAATTACTTGACAATAACCTGCCACTCTGCTGCTTCAAAGAATGGCGATTTTCTTGTCAGTTTTCATCGTCCAATCATTATAAGCTCTTTTATGTCAGATTTGCCTTTGGTGTTTGAATCTTGTAATTCTGTGAACCTTGTCAAACGTCGTGCTGCTTTCACATTATCTTGAATTATAACAAATGAATTTTAGTTCTCTATACCGCTTATGGTGATGGTACATTGGGCTTAAATGGGGGATCATAGCAGTTGAAAGGACTTCCTGTATTTCCTTTCTTTCTTTGATGTACAGGATGGCAAAGGGGTGGGGCGGGTATGAGGTTAGTTTAGAGCTATGTGGGTGTCGGACGGGTTGAAGTAGCTATTTTTAAAATTAATGCAGGGCGGTGTTGCGGGTTTAAAAAAACTAAATAGGAATTCGAAGAAATTAAATTTTTGTAATTAGTAAAAATCAAAGATATAAACTTTTTATATTAAATATTGATTTTAATTTTATTTTTTTCTTTTAAAATTTAAACTAGACATATCTGGTAAATTGTAAAAATGTTAATTAGAAACTTTTTAAGTAACGATTAAGAAATAATTGTTAAAATGTCAACTAAAAACTGTTAATTAGTTATTGAAATGTTAATTACGAAAAAAATTTAATTCAATTAAAAATAAAAGAATTTTAAAATTTAAGCGGGGGCGGGTTTATGCGGAGGGATGAAAAAGGTTATCATGCGGGGCAGGATGGGGCAGTTTAAAAAATTTGCAATCCGCCGAGGGGGTCGAAAATGAAAAATGTTATCATGCAAAACGAGATAGGGCGATTTAAAAAAATTTGTGGGTTGAGCTCAATCTGCTCCCTACTTATGTGTAACCTATCTCAAAATTATAGGAAGTAAATAGGTGGTTTTAATCCAAGAGAAGTAAACATAACAAAAGGTGAATTTCTAATCATAGATCACAAAACAACAATTCTTAAATTATAACCAAATGCAATTTTTTTTGTGTAATTTGAACCTTACGCAAACTTCACCCTTGCATAAGACATATGAAAATTGATTTAGGGATGGTTTTGTTAATGCCATGGTTGGGTGTATAATTAATACATACCAAAAAAGGGATTAAATTAAATAATATTTTGTCCAATACGTCCTTCCAAATGACCCGTGAAACAGCATGACGGATTCCCAGTAACGTGCCACTTTGTTGCTGGTGATTTACTTGTAATTTTGTTAATTCGTAAAGCAATGCTAGGATTAAGCAATAGTTTGTACTTGTGTTTCGAAATTTAAAAGGAGAAAACATAATCACAAGAATACAGAAAAATAAAAACTAGAGTAGCGGAAATAAGAAACTACGAGAACAACACTAGTATGAAAGAAGAAACATATCTGACTAGATAACAAGATGACAACTCAGGTTAAAAGAGTCTTGTTATGGAGTGCAGCCACCTTGCCACATAAAAGAGCATTCTTTGGAATCAAATATTCATCTTGTAATGAGGTTGATGTTGTGTATACCCTCATGTATAACTGCTGTCCTAGATAACGTCGCGCCCAAAACTCTGATCTTATGTTCCACATTCCCACATTATCTAATGCAATGTATATTGCTGTCCATGACCTCGGATAAACCTGCATATATTCTTGTGTAAGGGACAAAATCGTTTCATGTTATATGAATTAATCCCATCACCTGAGTTGTACAGCGTGAAACTGCATCATGAAGATTGTATTGCTTCCTACTTGCAGGTGTCCATCGTCCTCCGTCCATGCTGGCATTTAACATCAGGAATGATTATAGCTAGAAATTGGAATAAATGACTAGTGTTCTCTTTGTAAGCTCGCTTACCCTACTACCCAAAACGCGTAGCCAGCAATATGCCAACTCTGGACAATCCTCTCTTTGTTCTCGAACACAATCTCAATGAATGTCCTGTAGTCAGTTTGCAAAACAGACGTGTTGAGGTGAATTCCTCCACCGATGGGGACATCATGTATGTTTCCGGGGTAGAACCCTCCTATCTTGAAGTAGTCAGCAAGCTTCAACGGGGTGTCATCCGTAGGCACAAATGACACACTGTTGACAGCATATCTTTGTTCTCCGTTCACCTGACCAGCAGACGTTGCAAGTCTGATAGTTCTAGTTGTATTGATCATACCATATTGGTACGAGCCTTGTGGGTTAGGCCTTGGTCCATTAGCCGTCAAGTTAGTCCTAATTATAACACGAAAAAAATGAGCACCAAGATAGACTACAAGAGCGAAATATGACAAGTAAAGAGGTGACACCTGATAGAACGAGCCTGGTAAAGGGACCAACCAACTTCGATGGTTGGTCCACTAGGGATTGGACCAGACACCGGGCTGTTAGAGTTGCTATAGTGAAGTACACCAGTGGTAGTAAGAACCTTATTAGACGTGAAACGAGATGAAACAACAACGTAGTAGTCCTTTGGAGCTTGGTCAGCTGTGATGAGGACAGAGTAGGATTGTCCAACATGAACGTCCAGTGAGGTATACGTCTCTTGCATTGTGTGTGTACCTTCTACTTCCACCAACGTCAAGTTATGTCCTTCAATCCGAAAGTTGAGTGAATTTTCCAATCCAACATTAGATATCCTCAGTCTATACGTTTTTCCTGCACAGATACTCATTGTTAGCTTCTCTGTTATACAAGAAGAAATATGACTTCTGGATCTTCAAATTTGAAGCTGTATTTACCTTGATCAACTGTGAAAGAAGCGTCATTAGATCCACGACCATTGATAAGAATACCATCAGGAAAAGGCAACTTGTGGCCTCTATCAAGAATTGCTCTAAGGTTCTATGTAAACATCAAAACAAACTGTCAACGCGTCTAAAATTCATTTATACTATTAGCACATAAAACTCACCGTGTGATTTCTTTTGTACCAATCTCCAACAAGGACGATGAAATCGCCAGAATAAGCAGGGAGGGGAACAGGTATATAAGGTCCGCTAAAGATCCTGATGCTACCAAAACCACCTGCAGCTTTGTGGAATGCAGTTGAAGGGAAATAGTAAAAGCTTCCGATTTGATCCTTCATTTGCAAAGTGTATGTGAAATTCTTCCCCGCTGGTATGGGGCACATCCGTCTTGGAACGAGTTTCTCCTGTTTTGCACTCCCTTCCTATATATATTTACACAACATTTCCGAAAAACTAAGAAAATGAAACACAAAAAGAGTAGATGCAACGAGGGATAAAAAACCGATTAACAGACAACAATACTCAAGGCATACCCAGTAGAATCCCACAGTGGGGTTTGGGGAGGATGAAATGTATGCAGACATTACCACTACCTCACAGAGGTAGAGATGTTGTTTCCTAGAATCCCTCGTTTCAAAAACTCATAAGCAGAATAAATTAGATACGAAAAAAAGGGAAAAGGAAAAGAAAAAGAAAGAAAAAAAGGAAGAACGACTAATAGCAAAAAGCACATAATAGTACCTAAATATGATAAAATTAACATATATCTAAGACGAATAATGACAACATAGAATATAAAGACACGACTAATCCTACTACCCTACTATACTCCAACGTCAGACATCAACCTAACCCTACTAAACTATTAGCCTGCTACGCTAATTCTCGACCTCTACTCCTTTCTATCTAAGGTAATGTCCTCGGTGAGATCAAGGTTGCTAGTTTACTCAAGACGCATTCATTATTTTCGTTTTTGTTTATATTTTGATTGCAGGAATAGCATCTTTAACATTACACACTGTAGTTGAGATTAAGCATTCTTGATAAATAAATTGACATGTTGTCTCACAAGCCACGTCAGACTCGACAAAATGTGTGATCATCTCATCTAAAACACAACGACAATGAATTATCGAAAATAAGTGAGGCAAATTACCAAGAAATAAGAAAATCGTCATCCAAATTGTTGAAGACGTTGATAATAACATTGTCATTGGTGACGGATATAATATCAGGACCAGGAAATTGCCCATTGATCAGAATTCCCTAAACACACAAAAACAAGAAAATATTACTAGACGTAGAGTAAGCTGTCTATATCACACCTCTTTCCGAACACGAAAATTACTCAAACAAACCTGTTGTGGAACACCAAGAGGAGAAATGATTCCATAAGTAACATTCCATTCATAAAATCTATAAGGATTCTCAGCCACAGTATTATTCACAACTAGAAGTGACACCAAAAAAATTACTATAAATTTTTTCAGCACCATTTCCTTTTCTTCTTCTTTGACCTTTTTGGTTGTTTAATTAATATAGATATTTAAACTAAAATTTATTTAACAGAGTCCTAAAAACTGTGGACTCAGAAGCTATAAACTTACTTAGAGAAAATTACTCCCTATTATTTTACCTACCTTTGTAAGGGTAGGTTTAATCTAAATAAACAAAAAGTCTTCACGTTTTTAGTAATGTTATTGTTTTTGTTGCTGTTGTCATCGTCGTATCGTTAATATTAAAAAGTAGTTCTATTTAATATTGCTCAATTTTGAAGAAAGTCTAATAAATAAGATAAAGTTATTAAACTATACTTTAATTTTGCATTTTTTCGTAATTAGCGTTAAAATAGCTACAACATAGAGAGTAATTAACTGCATTAGTGAAAGGGTCGTTTGATAATATTATCCTTTTTATTTTCTGGAAACTTAAAAGTAGAAATAATTAGTGTTGCAATTTGAAAAAAAAATTATTAGAAAAAGGGTATATTTTGGAGAAAAAAAATAATTAGTAATATTTTTGGGCTTTGAAAATTTTATTTTTGTTGGACCAAAGAAAAAAGTTCTAGAAATTCACTGAAATACTAAAAAATAATATAACCTTTTTAATATTGTAAGTTTTAATTAAAATGTGTATAATATACTAAATTGCCCTTTAAATATTGTGATCTTAAACAATATAGGTAGAATATTGAATTGAAATCACATAGAGAGAGAGAGTAATAATATAGAAACAGTTTATTTTTTTTAAAAAAATAAATACAAAAAGAAAATTTCAAATATTGAAACACATCTATTCTTCGTTATTCCATTCGAATACAAAATTTCACGCATTACATAGTTTATTTCTAAAAGATGATACTTCCAACAGTAATTTTTTCCATTTTCAAAAGCTCAAATTCAAAATCTTTGATGAAAAATGAAGAAATCTCAATTATTTCACCATAATTTATATTGATAAATGAATAAGAGTCGGTATGAGCACTGAGCTAGGTTCGATTGAGTTCGATTCAAGCTAGCATAAGAATATAGGCTCAATTGAGCTCGACTAAGTGCAATAATCACTAAATTTTAACTTATAATCGGAAAGGATAAAAAGTTGTGTCTAAAATATTGAAATGATTTAAATTTACACTTTTTTCACTTATTGAATCATAATTACTTTTAATGTTATATTTCAACCTAAATTGTCCTCTTTTTAATCGAAGATGATGTGAAATATATGAATTTTAAAATTAAAAATATGACGGAGTTGATCTTTCTCTTTTATGAAAGTCGGTATGTCACTTTTAAAAGAGAATTTCAACCTGACGATGTAAATCTAACTCCATGGCTAAGCTTATCATTGACCTAGCTAGAGGATGACTGACCTATCGAATCGTATATTTTATGCTGAGTTGTTACACAAATAATTGTTTATACCAAGTGTTAATACAATTTAATATAATAATTTAATGCCATACTAAGTCAACTGGACTAATTAAGTTCAAGCATATAGTTATATAAAAGATTAGATAGAAGGTAAAATGTGATTATTAAACAACAAATTTGGATTATATGAGGGAAGAAAGAATAATAACAATCATATTAAATCGATCGTTACATAGATAAATATTTTTTATCGTTAAATTGTTTGTAACAAATTTTGATATATAAAAAATGAACTTCAATCACAAATGAATTATGAAGAACTAAGAATATTTTATTACTAAAAATAAATATTGTGGGTGTAGTTATGTTTATCTTTAGAATCTTCTTTGAATTTTGGTTGTAATTATGAGAGATTAGAATTTAAACAGACGCAAAACTAAATGACTAATTGATTCATTTCATATTTTTGGTAATCAGTCGAAATAATTAATCATATTTACTTATGTTTAGTGACACGTAGCAAGTACCTGATGAAACAATCAATACACCTGTACATAAAACATGTCTTGGATTAGTTGATTTGATTTGATTTAAACACGTAGAGATGACAAATGAATGAGTTAAGTGGAATATGAAGGAGTAAAAATTGATCGAATTAATAAATGAGCAAGTTATTGATTTGTTCAAAACTTACGTGGACTAAAATGCTCATCAAAACTCAACTTGCTCAATTTTCATAAACAAAATACTAATGTAATTCAAAAACATAAATGAAATCTCTGTGTCAACAATAAAGCAATAATGTATTGAATTTGTGGGGAACTTTAAAGTTTCTAGAATAACTCTCGAATACAAATTTCACTAGTATAGAACCTAATTATATGCCTTTACTTTAATTTTCAAAATGATCTTTTGTATCATATTTACTTTGTCTAATACATGTATCTCGGACATATATATAGATTATATATCTCAGTGAAGATGGTCTGATACTTGATGCAAGGCAAAATTAGAGGAATGTTGGAATAGATCATGAAGTAGCTATTTTTAACGGGGCAAACAACACAAATTTCACCAGTACAGAGCCTAATTACATGCCCTTATTTTAGTTTTCAGAATTACCTTTTGTACTATATTTACTTCATCAACTACATGTAATTTGAATATATATGGATCAAATTAGATGTAATTTGTTATATATACACTATATATATTCAATCGTGATTCACTGCAGCGATCCAACCCGCTAGTAATATTTTAGGCCTATACTCGGACGACTTTAAAATGCGTCACTAGTAGATAAGCATATTTACCTATATACCTAGCATCTCTACTGTGTTTTGCCGATGTGAGATTTCACATCTTAAGATGAGTTGTTACATACACCTTCTTTGTGGACTCAACGTCTTCGCTAACGTTTGCTCAATCGTATGAGATTCGCCTAGATTTAGTACTGAGGGTTTCTCCGCCTCACTAGGATTTGCCTAAATTTAGTGAACTCTAGTCTACATCGACAAGGCTGACACAAGAGTAGTAGCCCTTGCAGCTTTCCATAGGACAACCTTCACTGATTCTCCAATGCGCTATGTTGACATTGGCATCCCTGCCAATAACAAAGGAAAGCACAGCATCGGTGTCCTTTTCTGGATCTTAGCAATAAATGGGATGTCACGGTAATGACCATCTTTATTCATTTTATTTTGTCTTAGCTCCTAGGGTATTTCATTCTGCCTACGATCCCACGTCATTAGTAGGTAAGACATGTTTACTTATATATTCAGCATTTCTTTTGTATTTTGTCAATGTGAGACTTAACATCTTAAGATGAATTGTTACATTCGCGTCTAACTAACTAACTAACTTTCTTGCTTGTCTCTCTCCTCTCTCGCTTGCCTCTTTCCCTATGTATTTGTATTTCAGAATATATTTGATACAAATACATGTATCTAGTGTGATTTATATGTACCTAGGATACACTGACTATCTCTTTGATACATGCATCTGATACCGAATATCTGACTTGAACTTTGATACATGTATCTTTGAAACCAATTAATATCTAACTTGAAATTTGAAGAAGCGGTATATCTAACTTGAAATTTGTCATGAAATTATTTCAAGCTATAGAATGAATTAGTATTTATGATAAAAATCATTTACGTAATTAATTAGTTTTTTTCTTTTTAATGCCCAACACTATCTATTTTGAGAGAAAGGCCCAACACCATCTTTTGTGCTTGTTTTGGTAATGATAATGAAATATTTGGATTTGACTTGAGTTGCAATGGTTAGTTCAGTACTGTCTTCTTAATTACTTAGAGCCCATGATGTCCAATAGATGGGCCTAGCTTTGTTTTGAAAAGCTCTGGCCCTTTACATACTCTGTGGCTGGACAATCAAACATTAATTAGGAGGCATTTTTTTTTAATTAAGTCCACCACACAAGCGTCATGTTCGATCATTACTCCAATCTGGACCGCCCTAGCCTCCTCATGGGCCTTACCACAGACAGAATGTAAACATTACTCAACAATAGTACTAAATGGGGCCTATTAGTACTGAAAATATATATTTCTCTCTTCCTCATTATGGTTGTATACCTCAATTATTTCATCGAGTACTTACTACCCTTATCACCACAAGTGCTAGATAATTCTGCATGCTATAACTTAGACAGTTGGAAGAATTCATTTTGTGCTTAGTCTTTTTTTTTTTTTTAAAAAAAAAAACACTATATGAAGTTATTACAGCTGTACTAATTATAACTAATTTGAACTCAAAGTTTGTTTGACTTCTTGTCTGGATGCATGTTCTATATATCTTATCAATTCTCAATCACATGATTTTGACATTCTATGTAGAAACTACATAACAATGCTCATTTACTTCCTTAGGAGTAGTTTAATTATTGGTTTCGAAGTGAATTATTCATGTATTAAAAATACTATAATTAATATTTTTTTATTAATAAATAGTCTATTCATCTCTATGAGGTAGTGATAAGGTTTGCGTACATTTCACCTTCTGCAGACCTCACTTATAGTTGTAGGATTATACTGAGTATGTTGTTGTTGTAATATTTTTCATTAATTTTGTTTGTTTAGTATCGATTTAACAAATTTTTTAAAGAGTAATCAATGGGATAGCATTTTTACTATATTACTCTTTGATATTATAAATGAAATGTCTTGAAAAATGACTATAAATGAAAGAGAGTAAAATTATATAGGAACTAAATGGTAAATTATTTTTTGATTTTCTAAACTAAACAAATAAAAACGGATATCTCCTTTCAGTATAATGGACAAGTATAGGTAAATGGAAGGATCAGAGTACTATGTTTGGTATTTTTTCTATTCGTTTTTAGCTGTTATAGTTTATGAGTTTCATTTTCGAGAGTCAAATGATATGAATTTTGACTAATATTTTAAAACGTATTCTTAGATGATGTTAAGTTTGACTAATAAGTATTTACATTAGAAATTTGTCTAATTATTTTTGTTAATAAAAGTCCGATATTTAAGTGGAAAAAAAAGAAAAAAAAGTAAGCAAACTCATT
Source organism: Solanum clarkiae (assembly GCA_011800125.2). Classification (NCBI taxonomy): domain Eukaryota; kingdom Viridiplantae; phylum Streptophyta; class Magnoliopsida; order Solanales; family Solanaceae; genus Solanum; species Solanum clarkiae. The sequence continues at coordinate 21,408,560 of JAABOM020000012.1, read as the reverse complement.
ACCGATCAAGTTTCGAACTTTGTGTCACTCCGATATTTAGGAGTAGTTAATGAGGAAAAAAAAAGTCAATTTCAAGAATGTAAAATTTAATGTTTGAATTTCATACTGAAAATCAGGTGCCGCATTAAACCCTGTAAGTTTAAACTATATAGTATATATATATATATATATATTTTTTTAAAATAAATAAATAAATAAATAAATAAAGTGGTTGTTATTATGGTGTAAGTACAAAAATAATCATTTGCAGATAAGAGAAGCATAATAATATATATTATAACTTTCCAGTTCATTTTCATACGTGTGATGTCATTAAATTGCCACTAATTGCGCCATGTTTATGTTGTAATATTTTCAACATTTTCAATCAATGAAAGACTTTGATAGATGTGGCTTTAATGTGAATTACAATTTCTATATGTCCTACTTGTTGTGTTTTTCTATGGAGTTATGTTGATCGGGTGAAGCCAAGTGCGTGTAAGGGGTTTATTTGAATCTTTTTTGACTGAAATTAGTGTTGTATTTATGACGTTAGAGTCGGTTTTTATGTATGTATATATATTGGATATTAAATTTCTTT
>JAABOM020000012.1:21380793-21402743 GCA_011800125.2 Solanum clarkiae | reverse complement strand
AAGAGTTACTATCAAAGGCAGATGGATATGTTAGTGAAAGTGATGTCAAGTACCAGTATTGTTTTTCGCTTATGTATGAGTTGTAGATGTTGAATATCTTCGATTTTTTTATCGTATTTTACACATATTTAAAATCTTCATTAGTGAAAATCTTGACTGCGATACTGCCAGAACCAAATCAGAATTCAAAGACAATAGGGGCACTACAAAAAGCAGATGCATGTTAATGGAAGTAATGTCAAGCAACTATATTGTCCCATCCCATATGATGATGTCCTAATGTATAAAATAAATTTAATGACATAATTGAATGAAGTTTATTTCCTAAACAAGGGCACCCTTATCAAATGACCTAATCCAACGTATCGATATGTTTGAAAAGTCGCTTTAATATATAGTTTAGTTTTTCAACGTATATACACACATATAGATCGAGTTATGTGTCAATATTCAAGGGCCTAGGGGTCACCCTTATCAAATGACCTAATTCAGCATATCGATATATTTTCCTTTTAGTATATACCTCGGTTCTTCAATGTATACATACACATAACTTTTTCTTTCGAAATTAACTAGTGCACATGTATCTCAACCCACCACGCGACCTTGCCTCTCCACCTATATACCCTACATGTTGGCCTAATTGCAAATGTTTAATATTTGAAGCGCGTAAACACAATAATATTATTTTCAAACTCTTTTTTTTTTGGGAATTATTTTGCAGTGTTTTTGAAGTTATTTTCTGTATCATCGATGTAATTGCAACAAAGTCTACGTCCCAGATGTCACAATAATTCAATTTAATAATTTATAAAATAACATATGATAGTGTCTACAATTTATGGCACATGTAATTTGTAATTTGGGGACAATGCACTACGTAGGCTTGAGATCCATGTTATATGCTTCCTTACCTTGGACGTTATCACAAAATCAAAACAGTCGAGGAAATGATCTTCTATGATCAGTTATAGTTATCGTTAAATAGATAAAAATAATTTTATAAATATATTTATAAATTCTTTCTTTTTTTTTTGACTAGAAGTAAAGAAGAAAAGCCATGATGATTGATGAGTATTCTTTCCAACCACTAAAAGAAAAATAATTCATTAAATAAAGAACCAAAAAAAGTGCAGCCTTTAATTTAAATTCAAAATTATAAACTAATTTCCCACTAAATATGCTAAAATTGGTGTCTATCACATCTCTTAATTAGGTGATTTTGTTGGTTAGTGTCTATCTTAAAGCAAATGTTTTTATTTATTTTACTTATTATGTGAAAACCCCCCACCCCACCACCTTAATATTTTAATTCTCTTTCCATTAGTAAGACTGAAAACTAAGTGGGGAAAGCTTAAATATAAATTCGATTCAATTTAATAATTTTTATTTAAATTATTAAATATATATACACATATTACATATTGAACCTAAGTATACTATAATTTAAGTGGAATCCCATAATTGAAGTTTGCGGAGGGTAAAATGTATGACCTTACCATTACCTCGTAGAAGTAGAGAGGTTATTTCCTGGGAACCTTCGTCTCAAAAACCCATAAGATACAAAATTCGTAAAATTAAAATTCTGCCTACTTAGTCCATTATTTTATTAAATTTTGTTTAAATTATTAAATAGATATGTACACATATTAAATTTTAAACCTAATTAATATCACTATAATTTATTGTATCTGAGATATAGAACTCATAAAATTGAAATTTTTGCCTACTTAGTTCACTTATCTTTATATTAAGCAAAATATTTGTGTAGTAAGATTTTAAATTCCAAGTTCAAAGTTTATATTATGAATTTATTTTTAATATATTTATTTAGGGTTTTTTTCAGTGGGAGGTGTACGTAACTTTGTGTGCATGTCATGTGCATAGAGATCTACATTTTGTATGAATAAATACAGAAAGATAAATCCATTTTCATGTGATCTTTTCATACATCAAGCACGTGAATGGAATTACTATCAAATTCCTCACACTTTAGAGAAAATATTATTTTTTTTGGTTTCAATTTATTTGTCATTCGAAATATAAACACAAATTAATTAATATTCTTATTGAATTTATTTTAAAAATATAGTCAAATAAATTATCATCAATAGCTAATTATGCTGATAAACAAACATATACTAGTTAATAATATAGATATAGTTTGAATTAATTATAACTCGTGGCAAATATCTAGCTGCAGGTACAGTTTGAATTTTGTATAATTCTCGCGATTATACAAACGATGTGCGTGAATCAAATTGTATATATCGAAATATACAAATAATGTGAATTGTATAACGAATTATATAAACAATGTGCGAGAAATGTATAAAGAAATATACAAACTTATGCAAAATCGCGAATTATATAGCGAATTATACAAACATGTACAAATGTCGTACAAATTATACAAATGCTATTGTAACTGTAGTTATGAAATGTAATTACTCAAACTATAGCTATAAAACATAATTAAGATATTTTGAGTGGATATATCCGAAAATTTTTTCTCTTTCATATTTTCCTAAAATCATATGCAATCAACTTTGAAATTAGGTATATGCTCCGTATAAAATATTCATAATACCATAAGAAGGAATTAGAAAGAAGAAAGCAATTTTTTCACGTATTTGTTACTTAATTGGTGTGTTTTTTATCTGGTCATCAATTAAATATTATTAAGTGGAATATAGAATATTTTATGTGATGACAAAAAAATTAGAAATATTATTTAGTGGAAAAAATATTTTGGAATATAATACAAATCACAATGATAATACAAATCAGATCTACACAGAGAAGACTTTTTAATAAAATATGAATATAAAATACAAGTTGGCTTGGGGATTTTGATATATAGTTGTTAACTAAAACCCTATGCTTTGAACTTTAGAAAAACAATATTAGGGGTCTAATCACATTTCGGTCATTCGCGATTATCGTATAAATTAAAATAGAGAGAATAATTAATTGAATTAATTTCAAATAGTTTATAACAAAGATAGTCATATTTTATTTATATAAAAAGAAATAACAAAGAAAATCATAGAAAATATGCAATGACTATATATACATACAATATAGCTTGGTAAAACTTATAGAAGGTATATACTGATAAGACAATATGGATTTCGTAGACATGAGCCACATTATGATATACTCAAAATCGAATATAGCTTGACTATACATGAAATATAAACCAACTATACCTTATTGTACAACGACTGGTCATAACGACTATGTATGACTATACAACAACTGGCCATCTCAATAATTGAATATACCTTAACTATAAATGAAATATGCACTTACTATATATGACTATACAACGACTGGTCATCTCAAAAACTGAATATAGTTTACTATAAATGAAATATCCACTAACTATACATGACTCACCATTTCAAAAACTGAACATAACGTGACTATACATTAAATGTGTACTTACATAGTTTGTATGTTTACTTCTTTAAATTTTGAACCTTCTCAATTAAAATTCTGACTTCGTCACTGCGTACACAGACAATTAGCTCCGCCTCTATAGACATCACATTTAAATAATTTTTTTTTCTTTCTAGATCCACTATGTACTCATCACCGACAATCCAGTCCTTTTTCTTTATTCTTTTTGCCCCTTCTATTTTTCCATTTTTAAATTTACTCCCTCTCTCAATTTTTTTTCCCACTCTCAAAAATATTTCCCTCCTTTTCAATTATCAACATTACCCTAATGCCTCAAAGGCTCCCGCCTATTGCGGGGTAAGGAGAAGGTCGGATGTACGCAATCTGATCCTAATGTTTAAAAACATAACACAACTGTTTTAGGATGACCCATGACGAGTTAATAATTATTATTTTTTTAAAAATAGCTATGAGTAATTATGGGCCACTTGCTCACTTGTTACCCACTTAACTTTTAACTATTTGTACACCACTTATAAATACACACATATGCCTTCATCTTCATGTCCATTTTAAGTCCCTCCTAATCTTTACCCACTACCAATATTATTTTCGCAGTTCAAACTTCAAGAAATTCTTTTTCGTGTAAATTAAAACACGAAAAAATGTCACCAAAACAAGTGTTAGCGTTGTTTTTGGTGACATTAGTAGTTGTTAACACAGTAGCAGAGAGTCCTTATCGATTCTTTGAATGGAATGTTACTTATGGAACGATTTGGCCACTAGGCCTTCCTCAAGAGGTTGGTTTATATAATTTTCGTGTCATTTCAAATACTATATGAAAAAAAATTCGATTTTCTTGTTTGATAATACTCTTTTTTTTTGTTTAGGGAATTTTGATCAATGGACAATTTCCTGGTCCTGATGTTTACACTGTCACCAATGACAATGTTATTATCAATGTCTTCAACAATTTGGATGAGCCTTTTCTTCTTACATGGTAATTTTTCTTTTTCAACTTTCTTTCTTTGTTTGAATCATTGCCTCGCGATAACATGAATATGAATTGTAGTCGCGAAGGCCTTAGTTCATGTTCCTTACATCAAATATTTTGTTGTTTCTTACATATATATTGGGGTTCAAATGCTGATGAATTCGTTGTTTGCTTACTGACTTGATATAATACGTTTTCCATCAAAAAGGGTAGTATGATTGTGTTAGTATTCAAATATATGTTCTGCATTCATTGATTTTTTACATCAAGCTTTTCTAATTCATTTTTGAGTAGTTTTGAGCCTATGATCTATCAATTTTTTTCTAAATACTAGCACAGATAACGATCATTTGCTTTTCATTCTTAGTCGTTTTCTTTTTCTTCTTTTCTTTTCCTTTTTTTTCATATCTAATATCTTCTGTTTATGGGGTTTGATTTTTGATACGAGGATTTTCCGAAAACAGCCTTTGTATCTCTATGAGATAATGGTGGCATAGATAACGATGAAATCACGAGAGAATTGTTTCATTAGGGAAAAATGAACAATATTTTGAATAATTTCGAGTTTGTTTAGTCACATGGTGTGTACGAATGTTTAGATGTTTGAAAAAACTAGACAAAGAGTAGGTAATCATGTGAAGGGCATGTGAACAAGATAAGTGGAAAAGCCAAAAAGCAAAATGTGTTGGAACATTTTATTATAGTATTTGTCAAAACGCTTTTCTAATTGATTAGTCAAACACAAACTGCTACTTACTATGTTTCGAACTATGTATAGGAACGGATTACAAAACAGGAGAAACTCATTCGAAGACGGAGTATGGGGAACGACATGTCCAATTCCACCAGGGAAGAATTTCACATACATTTTGCAAGTGAAGGATCAAATAGGGAGCTTTTACTATTCCCCTTCAACTGCATTCCACAAAGCTGCTGGTGGTTTTGGTGGCTTTAGGATCCTCAGCAGGCCCGGGATTCCTGTCCCTTTCGATGAACCTGCTGGTGATTTCACCGTCCTTATTGGCGATTGGTACAAGAGCAATCACACGGTATGGCTCGTGGATTCTTTTTCATCTCACTAAGGACATGATCTTAGATGGAAAGAATGAAAGTTGTGTATTAGGGTAGAAGGTTAATAGACTAGCAGGGGTAGGATGATGTCTGACCTTGTGATAGAGTAGATTGGTAGGGTTAGTCGTGGCTTTATATCTTGTGGTGTTATTGTCCGTCTTATAGTTTTTTACTTTTACTGTCTTATATATATTATTGTGTTTTTATATCTAGTATCTTCTGCTTTTGGGGCTTGAGGTTTTCCAGAAATAGCCTCTCTATCTATATGAGATAATGGCAAGGTCTGCGTACATTTTACCCTTCCCTGACCCACTTATGGAATTCCATTGGATATGTTGTTGTTGTGTAATGTAAACTGTTGAATACCCTCGACATAAGGTAAAACTATAGTGTAGCGACCAAAAAAATACAAAAATTGTGTGTAGTTGTGCACTATAAGGGGAAAGTTTAGTACAAATGATGATTGCATCATGTCAGAGTCTTGGTAGACAAAGTTACTTGTGAGAGGTGTGAGATATTAGGTATACTGTAGAATTAGTCGAGAAAAAAGATAAAAGAGTTTGTTATTTCGAGATTGACTTATGTATATGTTGATGATCTGAATTTCGATTTGTGCAGTACTTGAAATCGATTCTTGATAGAAACCACAAGTTGCCTTTTGTTGATGCGCTTCATATCAATGGTATGGGTCCTCAAGGCCCTAATCGCGCTACCTTCACAGTTGATCAAGGTAAAATCAATGGCGTTTTGTTTTCTTATTATATGAAATATGAACATGAAATGAGTGTTATGAAATACAGGGAAAACTTACAGACTGAGAATAACAAACGTTGGATTGGAACATTCACTCAACTTCCGTATCGAAGGACACAAAATGAAACTAGTGGAAGTAGAAGGAACACATACAATGCAAGAGACCTATTCCTCACTCGACGTTCATGTTGGACAATCCTACTCCGTCCTCATCACAGCTGATCAAGCTCCTAGGGACTACTACATTGTTGTTTCAAATCGTTTCTCGTCTATTCTCCTTACTACCACTGGTGTACTTCACTACAGCAACTCTCGTCAGGGATTGACTGGCTCGCCCCCTGGTGGTCCAACCAGCGAAATTGATTGGTCCCTTACCCAGGCGCGTTCTATCAGGTGAGATATCTGAACTTTTCTTGAAAACGTCAATCATGTATTGTGTGCTTCTTAGCTTTGGTTACTTTGTTTTAGGACCAACTTGACCGCGAGTGGACCAAGGCCAAACCCACAAGGATCTTACCATTATGGTATGATCAACACGACTAGAACAATCAGGCTCGCGAATTCTGCTGGACAAGTTAATGGAAAGCAAAGATATGCTATAAACAGTGTGTCCTTTGTGCCAACTAAAAGTGGTACTCCCCTCAAGCTCGCGGACTACTTCAAAATTGGTGGATTCACCCCAGGAAACATACCTGATGCCCCCACCGGCAAACCAATTTACCTCGACACATCTGTTTTGCAAACTGACTACAGGACATTCATTGAGATTGTATTCGAGAACAAGGAGGGAATCATGCAGAGTTGGCATCTTAACGGCTATGCCTTTTGGGTAGTAGGGTAAGTCTACGAAGAAAAACATACACGAGTCATTTCTTATGTTATGCACTTCAACTCATGACTTGTTAATGCAGGATGGACGGAGGAAAATGGACTCCGGCTAGTAGGGCTCAATACAATCTCCGCGATGCAGTTTCCAGAACCACAACTCAAGTAAGCTTGTGGAAGAGTGTTTGATGTTACTCTGCCTTTACACTAATGAGAATGAAATTTAACGCGATAAAATGCAGGTATATCCCAAGTCATGGACAGCAATATACATTGCACTAGACAATGTAGGAATGTGGAACCTAAGATCTGAGTTCTGGGCGCGACAGTATCTAGGACAACAGTTATACATGAGGGTATACACGACATCAACCTCTTGGCGCGATGAATATCCCATTCCAATTAACGCGCTTTTATGTGGTGATGTGGCTGGTCGACATAAAAGACCTCTCTAATCATAGCAGAAGAAATTGACTTAAACATACAACCTCAGAGAGCAAACGTTATATTAGGATTGAAGTAAAAGCTTATTACTGGTCCTCTTTAGTTTACCACAAACTAGTTTGAATGACCTTAACTCAAGGTCTAATTCTTTCTTTCTTCACTTTCTTGTATCTGGTTCCATGTTCATTGTTTTAATTATCTTAAATAACAACAATTCAATTCTCCTGTTTTCATGTCAATGACCAGAAATTTATGTTTATTTTTATGACTTGAACTCGAGACACGATCTATGGAGCGTAACCTCATATATCTTAAATTTTTTAATTTTAATACTAAAAAAATAAGTAAAAGTAAAACTGCAAATAAATTTAAATTAATGATCAATAATACAACAAAAAATATTGTAATTGTTATTAGAGAAAGGTAAACTGCACAAAAAAAATTATAATAGTTGAGACGATTTTTAAAATAAAATCATCATCTATTTCCATATTTACTAATCTTTTCTACCCTTAACTGATATATTTCAAACAACCAAAAGATAAAAAGAATAATAGTAATGAGAAAAATAAATAAAGTTACCTGAGGAGCATAATGTTATGAAATCTTAAGACACAATTATCTAAAAATTATAAGAGTTGTTTTATTTTCTTATATACTTCAGAAAATATTGTATAATTTGAAAAATATGATAGAATAAATATCATTACACCCATCAATAAAAAATATGATTTATAGAAAAAATATTTTAAAACTAACAATTAATGCTCGAAGTGTGTTTTACACCCGCTACATACATTTTTACCCTAGGGCTTTCACCCCAAATTCTAGGACTTACGCCCTATGGATTTGCGCCTTCAATTTACGCTCCGAATTGTTTTTCGTAGGCCCCCCTACTCAGGGCGTAAGTTTTTCTGTTTTGGTTCGACAAATAAACATTTTAACTTTGAAAATGTATATTTAAATATTTTAATTCATATGGACATCCAATAATGACATAATTTAATTACAAAGTTTATTTATTTATATACTTAAATTATGAAGCACTTTGATACGTAATAAAATATTGATAATATTAGATATTTTTTATCGTATAATTTTATGAAAATAATCACAAATATTTATTACATAGGCGAGTCAATCACTATCTACATATGTCATTTAATTTAACATGTATGCCTTTTAATATTTTATATGCACAAGTAAAATTAGTTATCCAAGGACTATTATCCATCCTTTTAACTTGTAAATGTTCACGCTCATCTGATTGAAAACAATTTATTCGAAATAATTATTTAATAATTATACTATACCTTTAATGAATAAAAATTTAAAATTATATAAAATTAAACAAATAAAAAGTCAAACAACAATATTAACGCAATGTCTCAAAGATTACCGTTCATTATGAAATAAGAAGTCAAATATACGCAATCTGACTGCTATGTTTAAACAAATAAAAAATCAAAATTTGAAATTTACGAGAACAAGTTAATGGTCGCTATCTGTTAGTCTTATCTATCTATCTCGATCGTCGTTCCAAACCCATGACCAATTTTTTGTCCAAAATTATTGCATTAATTCAGCTGTGCTAAGAAGAAGTTCGTCTTGTTCGAAATTGGGCATTTTCTTCTATTTTTTTCCCTCAAAAGATTCAATGGCAGGCTCTGGAAATTCTGAAATCAATCCTGAATTAGTCATTTCCCACAAATTTCCTGAGGTTTTTGATCCTTTTTCCTATCTGGGTTTTCAATTTTAGCTTAATCCCATCACTAATCTTGGTTTATTTGGTATTTGCAGAGTTTATATACTTACACTGAAAGGTACTGCTAGTTTTCTTTTTGTTAAATGATTAATTTTTGGGATTAACTTATGATTCATGATTAATCAGCTATAATTCAATCTGAACTAATCGGGATAAGCTGTATGATTCCTTTATCGAGTTTAAATTATGGATCCGTCAAATTTATTCACCCAAGAGAATCTCAGTTAAGAACGGCGATGATATACGTTTCACATTCGGTCAGATGAACACTCTTCGTTAGAATTTTTTTTTGAATATATAAGTTAAATATGGATATTTTTGATATATATATATATATCCATTGTCGAACACCTTTGGTATAAAAATCACCCAACCATGTTCTACTAGAACATCTGTTGATGAAAATGCTGGCTCCGCCAGTGCCGTCTATGCAATTTGCTCTTTTCGTGTTTAATTTTATTGATTCGCGTAAATGGGTGTGCTTGAAATTAGGTTGTGTTCTTCAATTTTGGATCTTTTTTGGCTGTTATGATGTTCTTGTTTAATTATGATATAGGGATGCTGCTATTTATGCTCTTGGTGTAGGAGCATGTGGAAAAGATGCTATTGATGATAAAGAACTTAAATATGTTTATCATCAAGATGGTCAGAAATTCATTCAGGTACTTTTCATGGTAGGAGTTGATGAATTTCTGTTTAGTTGAACATGGTTTACGTCGAATCATAGACCAATGGCAAAGGTGAATTTTTTTTGAATTTTTGTAAAGGCCTATCAGACCCCACTTGTGGGATTTCGCTAGGTATGATGTTGTTTTGTAAAGGCTTAGGTACATTTAACTGGGACATGCTTATTGTTAACGATTTACTATGTGTTGTAGACATCAAAGATCATGCGTTGAGTAATTGTTCATTATTAAAGCCCTTTATGTACTTGCATATAAAAGAAGGGAAGTATGCACTTTGTTGGCGGAATAATTAATCACTAAATTATACCATTCAGGGCTGCTAAGGTTTAAGAGATGAATGTAATTCGTTATTGTAATTGATTTGCATTGTTTTGCTTGTGGTCTTTAATCTTTGTAGGTCTTGCCAACTTTTTCTACTTTGTTCACTCTTGGAGCTTCTTTGGATATTGAGCAGCTTCCAGGCTTGCAGTGAGTAGAACACATCCTGTTTTAGTTTTCGTTGGGGGCAGGGGGGCCAGTTCCTTTTCTATGGTTATCCAATTTTCGTTAAAGATGCAATATTGTTGCTTCGGTTTCTCCTTGTATTTAATGAAGTGATAAAGAAAGAGAAGTTGCTTGTTCTTCTGACTAGAATAGAGATCTAACTGCTTGATATTAGCTTAAAAACATTGTTTCTGCTTTTGTTTTGCTAGATTTGATCCACGTCTTCTACTGCACGGTCAACAATACATTGAAATCTATAAGCCTCTTCCTTCTCATGGCTGCGTAAGTGTCTGGCTAAGTGCCATAAATTATCTAGCAACACCATAATTTCTCTTTTAAGTTTTACCATGCAGAAGATATTCCAAAATGAACGAAGATGGACAGTAATATGGGAGTTATTTTTCATCGCCAGCTATTTGTGGCAATTTTTATTGCATAGATGTTTTCTTGAGACAAGATTTTTCCCCGCGCAATTAGTTATGACTTTCTTGCATCGATGTTCTATCCATATAATAGCAACATTCTATCTACAAACCTCAGCTTTCATTCCCAAAGCTCATATATTTACGTTTACTAAGCTTATAAATATCTTACATCCTTGGCTTTCATGTCTTACTTTTGGATAGTGTAATTTAGTTCAGTTATTGTACATTTATATCTGCACCAAAACTTATATGTTTTCACTTTGATATTCACATGTTTGGACTCTAGTTATTTCAACAAATCCTAGTACCTGGATACAATGAAACATAGTTGAGGGCAGTGGAGCCTTCTCTTGGACTGTTTAAACTATCATTATAGTTTTGTGTTGAAAGAATGCATCTTAATCTTTATTATTAACCTTAATTATCTTTCATTCTTTATCATTTCTTCCCTTTCTTTTATTAGTCCAGGTGAGTTATTTTGATGTTCTTGTTGTGGCAGATATTAAATAAAACGAGTATTGCTGGATTGCATGATAAAGGTATGATTACGATTAGTAAACGTAAATAACTATGCGGGAACATAAATAAGTTCATGTAATATTAAATTTGGAGATTCAAGAAAAATGTAGACAGCTAGCTGTATGAGAGGCATTTGAGTTTGAGGCAAATGGTCAATTGCAAGACTTCCAATGTTGTGCGGTTGGTGGGAATGGGTTGAGTGTATAGAATTTTGAAACTTTACTTTTTTTTTTCTGGCTAAGGCTTTTTGGAAATAGATTGAAAGAAATAAAAATGACATTCTGTCATTGATTCGTAAGATATAGCAACAAATAGATAAGAATAAGTTTCTAATTGTTGATTTGCGACAGGTAAAGCAACCGTTCTTGAAGTAGAAATTGTGAGTTACGAGAAAGAATCTGGTGAAAAGCTATGCATGAACCGGTGAGTTTTAGTTTAACTGATACGCCAGACCTATTATGTTTAAGTTAGCAGTAAGCACCACATACTAAATGCAGCTTGGCTATTTACTTGAGGGGTGCTGGTGGGTTCTCGAAGTCATCTCAACCTTACTCTTACTCTAGCAATCGTAATAATCAGTCTGCCTTTCCTAAAATACCCAAGAGCCAACCCTTTGCTGTATCTGAAGAGTGTACTCATGCATCACAGGTAGGTCACATGAGTTGCCGATTGTTTTTTATGGTTAATTATTACACAAATCTAAGCGTCAGTATCTGTACCTTGAACGCTATGCTTGTATTAGTCATGCTTGTTTTCGTTGGATTCTTTTGACTTCTCCAATGCGGTGATGCAGGCTTTGCTGTATCGGCTATCTGGTGATTACAATCCATTGCATTCAGATCCAAAGTTTGCGGAAATTGCAGGGTAATCTACTATGAGCAACTCTATATACACCTATTATGATATTTTATGAACACCACATTCTTCTTTTTCCATAACTTTTATGTTCTTTCATCCTTGAGATACTCAGTAGTGAATGTTAGCCAGATATTGATGCTTATTAAAGTTGTGTGATATTAGACACCGACCACCCGTTGTTTTCATTTGTCAAACTAGAGATATTGCTTACTCGAGCGTGAAGCATATCATGCGGGAACTTGCAAGTTTAACAGGTTTCCTTAGCTGGAAGTATTGATTAAGTTTTACTGCTAGTAATTGTTAAGAGAGGTAAGCGTTTTGTCCCTCCGACTTTGTCCATCTAAATGCTGATGCAGCGAGCCTAGCCTGTGGACTAGGTGAACAGAGAAGAAAACGAAAAAGATTTAAGAGTTTCCCACTGCAATATTTCGTGATGATGTTGTTCTCCAATGTCTTAGGCCTACCCTACCTGCCCGAATAACAATTTCTTCCAACTGTACTGAGGAAAAAGAACTGCACTCCTAAATATCTTTAGAGTTCATTTTGCTTCTAGGACATACCCATGAAAGATGAGTCCTTTGACAGAAATGCAAATAAGTGGAGAAACTAAAAACTTCAAGAATCTGTACACAGCTTGGTAATATCGACAACCATATTACTGTTCAACTCCTAATTTTCATGGTTTTAACAAGTGGAGCTCGAAAACGCCCTTGGTTCGAATAGTTTGTGTAACTTTAAGGCCATACCCTGATCCAGAAAGGTGTTTCTTTTATCAAAAGTTTCGCATTCTACTTGGGGCATCAATTAACTCTCTTTTTCCTAAGTACATCAACTGATAGATCAATTTTTCTAGTTCTAGTGGAGCAATATCACGTTGCTGTCTTTTCTTTTTATCTGTTTTCTTGCATGTACCAATATGTCTCTGCAATCTAATTTCTTTCGATATTCTTGCCCAGATTTTCTCGTCCGATACTACATGGTCTATGCACGCTTGGATTTGCAGTTAGGTCTATCATTAAATGTATTTGCGGAGGTGATCAGAACATGATAAAGGTCATATCTGGGAGATTTCTACTACATGTCTATCCAGGAGAAACCTTAATCACAGAAATGTGGTTGGAAGGGTTGAGGTATGTGCATTCGTGCATCGTTTACTATATGGTTCGTTCTATCCATCGATGTTTAGCAGACTAAAAAGGCAAGTTGGAATGTGCAGAGTTATCTATCAAGTGAAGGTTAAGGAACGTAACCGGGCAGTGCTTTCTGGATTCGTGGATCTTAATCGTTTAAGTTCGTCTCTGTGAGTGTTCGCGGTGCACTCGAACAGGAAATAATGCTTTGTATAATAATCTGAATCATGTATTCATAGATTCTGGATTTATAGATCTTGATCATATTAAGTTCATTTCTGAGTTCTCATGGTACATTACTTTGGAGAGAGCTTCATGTGCAGTAATCTATAACAAGCACAAGCCCGGTGATGATACGAGCGGAAAAGGGCCTGACCACAAGGGTCTATTGTACATACTACGCAAGTTTATCCTGCATTTCTGTCAGAAGTTGTATACAATAATACTTTTAAGGGTATTTTTGTCTCTGGTAATGTAGCTGCATAAGCTGTTCAAGCAGACATGTCAATCTGCTGCCTTCTTGAGCAGCTAAATTGACTCTTATAATATATCAACTAGTCCTCAAATATTCAAAAAGAATTCTTCTATTTTTTCTAATTTTATACCAAATTAAATTAAAACAAACAAATTAAAATAAATAATAAAATAATTTAGGTAGGTAGGCACTTAATTATGCTCATCACATAATATGACTACTACAATTACTACTAAAGCATTTAATTTGGTCTGCTTTAATTACAAGGTAGACCAAAACTATAGCCATTATACTTTAATGGAAATGTCAGATATCAATCATGAGCCTAATTTTTTTTTCACCCTTTCACTCTTTACGATAAAGTAGTCCATTCGTTTCATTTTACGTGACATTATTTGAGTTGAAAAAATAATTTTTGAAAATCGTAGTTATCTAATATCATCTATATAGATATTTAATAATTAAAAATTATTTCACTAAAGATAAAAAAAATAAAATTAAATTACTTTAATTTTAATAAAATAATATTTTTTGGGGTATGAATTAAAAATAATGTCAATATAAAATAAAATAAATGGAGTAAATTATAACGTGCACCATGTGTGCTCAAAGTCTTTTGCACTTCCAAAAATGGGGCTCTACCCACAATGTCAATACTTGTAGTATTATGCCCTTTAGATTTATCGATGGTATTTGATTGAATACGAAATTATTTTTTTTATTAAAAAACTTTTAAAATTTTTTAGATAAGATAATTTGAGAAATTTATATGACTATAAATTATATATTTATGTGCTCATATAGATTATAGCAAGGAGGTACAGGTAAAAGTAGAAAGGGTTCAAGTAATTAAAATCAAACAGATATGATATACAAAAATTAGGGTTCTTAGATTTTTAGTGACATCGTCGAAGAATAGTACACTAGGTCAGATGTTTTTGGACAACTCGATGTACAAAATATTTCGTGTTCATGAAGGGTTTGAAGAACTCATCATCATGAGGTGGTGAGTATTAGCGACTCGAATCTGTAACCTATAAATCTCACAGCAATAAATTTGTGATAGTTGGCTCCGAGAATAGCTGAATTAAAGAAAGAAAATGTGAATCTAATACAACATAGAGAATTTGATGTAAGATGTAGGCAAAACCTATTCCTACCTTATAGAGACTGTTTACTTCAAGAAAAACACTTCAAAGTAGAGAAAATTGGATTAAATGAATCTAAAAGGGAGATAAATTCTATATATCCTTAGATTCATGACGTTGACTCTGATACAACTTACTGTTACAATCAAACATTTACCATCCTGTCAAAAGTTAGAGAGATGATTAATCCTCTCTCGCGTGCTTAACGAGGGTTTTACAAAGAGAAAGATGATAAATTCTATATATCTTTAGATCCATGACCATGCTACCACTTACTGTTACAATCAGACGATTACCATCCTGTCAAAAGTTAGAGAGATGATTAATCCTCTCTCTCGTGTGCTCGACGTATCACGAGAGTTTTACAAAGAGAACGAAAGCTGATAAATTCTATATGTCTTTAGATCCATGACCATGATACCACTTACTATTACAATCAGACGCTTACCATCCTGTCAAAAGTTAGAGAGATGATTAATCCTCTCTCTCGCGTGCTTGACGTATCACGAGGGTTTTACAAAGAGAAACCAACACAGCTCTATTGGCAGTATGCCCACCTCCACATTAATCTTGTTTTCCTTCTAATTTTTTGAAATGGAGGTGGACAGAATGCCAATGAACTCTGTAAGAAACCCTTTGTTAAACCTCCATGAAACTAAAAATTTTGTATCAAAGAAGAAGAAAGAGTGCAATATATATATACACACACACAAAAAAAAAGGTGTAAGTGTAGGGTAGATATGAGAGTAATTGAAAGTAGGGCAGTTGGGTACTATTTAAGATGCTGAGAGAGACTCTTGTGTGTGTATATGTGTGTTTTCACATAGCTGTAAAATAATACATTTGGACAACAGAATTTACATTAAAAAAAAAAGGTTACGCGGATAAACAAGTATATATTAGTTAATTTAGCTAATGTAACTATAATTTGAATTAATTACCGCTTGCGACAAATATCCAACTGTAATTACAGTTTGAGTTTTGTATAATTCACATGATCGATTTATACAAACGCTTTGCACGATCATACAAATGTTGTGCGCGAATCAAATTGTATAGCAAAATAGACAAACATAGTGAATTGTATAGTGAAATATACAAATACTATACAAAAACTGCGAATTGTATTGGAAATTACACAAATATTGTTATAACTACAATTACGAAATGTAATTCTTCAAACTATAGTTATGCAACATAATTAAAATATTTTTAGTGATTATATGTGATTCCTGAAAAAAAAACACTTAATTTTCATGAAGGAAAAGAAAATTAATTATTTTCCCCCCTCACAAGTAACGTGACCTTTTTATGAATAAGATCACTTTCATGTCTTTAATTCCCTCAAAACCCTCGTTTTTGATGAAGGAAAAGAATATTAATTACCCTCTCCGTCTCATTTTAATTGAATTTGTGAGGTAATATACACATATTAAAAAAATTATTCAAATATAAAATTTACATCATACTTTCCACAATTGCCCTTTGTAAAATCATAAATATGTCCTAGAAAATATAAAACTTCAAAGGACAAATATGGAAAAAGTTTCAAACATTCATCTTGAATTTTGAACAGTTCAAATATTTTGAACATTAAAAAAATCCTCAAAAATTCAATTAATTTGAGATGAACATAGTATTAATTATTTTTTCCCTTCATGAGTACCTCATGTATATACGTAGAAATTTAGCCCGAGACTCTATAATACGAGTTCAATCCATCTTCAAATGTTAATGCGTGTGCGTCATGCTATTTAGAGTTTAATATTTTGGAGATTTTTCTTTTAAAATTCTACCTTATGCCTATGAAAATAATACATATTTATTTCGTTGAATTGTCATCTTAAGTATATTCTATAAAATCTTGGATAATCACAAAAAGATGAAATGCCCTAATGACTCTCAACTTAAGGAGAATGTTTAATTGAGAAACGCTACGAATTGCCCTTGAATCACAGGAAATATATTTAAAAGAAAAATTATGGGTTCACAAATATTATTCATTAATAAAAAATTTATTTTATTTTTATTATAATTAATTTTTATCACTTCAAAATTTGTTGGGAGCAACTCGGATTAAGATCACTTTGATGTCTTTTTCTTGTCTTTAATTCCTCAAAACCCTCGTTAGCTGCCTCAAGGGCTATACGTTTCAGCTGACTGCCAAAAAATAATGACAAATTTTAAAAACATTGAATTGAAAACTTAAATTTATTTTAAATTGCAATAAATTTTTTATGTTGATTTTAAAAATATATTTTTCAATTGGATTCGATATCTACTTTAGGGCCATATTAATCTAAATTCATAGAGACATCAAAAGGTGAGAAAACGATATTTCTAGTTAAGATGTAGGGATATATTATCCTTGTATAAAGAGGAATCTCATGTAAATGTCATAAAATATGATTTAATCATATCCATATAGATATTGTAACTATTTCAAAAATGAATATCCATCCACTCGCGTAACATTGGGAGATAAAAAATAATAATTTTCTATTATAAAATGGAAAAATTTGTCTTTCACGACTAATGGAACTTATGAGTCGGTCAAATTAGTTTATAACTAAGCACATGGAAGGATCCTCCCATAAATTAAGAGGAACCTCATGGCTCATGAAATATATATCATGGAGTAAGATTTGATCTTATTCATTGAAATTTTGTAACTATTTTAAAAATGAATATCCACGAACAAGTGATAATCGAAAAAACGCTCTCTCTCGCGAAAACCTAATTGCTGTGAATAGTAGATTTGACCATACCGGAGTTCATGGCCGACCAGGCCAGTGGTCAGCCTTCACCGGAAGGTGGACCACAAGTTGCTGCTCCAACGTTTGCTCCTTTATTTAGACAACACAAAGAACCTGTGAAGGCATTGCCGATGAAGCCAATTACATACCTACACGGGGAGCCACAGGTTATATGGGAACAAGAGGAAGTTGATCAAATGATAATAAATGAGAATCTTGAATTTTCTGTGATTGGAAAGTTTACCTAGGGATTGCCAGAAATTCAAGAATTGCGAAGACTGATTCCCAAACAATGTGAGCTGAAGGGCGAATGCAAGATTGGATTGTTGAGCAACAGATACATGATCACGGCTTCACTCATGGAGGACTATGTACATCTGCTTTCGAAGCCAACATTTTATATCTCACATAGGAATGTGACATACCCTATGAGGACGTTATATGGGGGCTTACATTTGATCCAAAAAAGGAGATATCTATAATGGTGGCTTCGATTTCATTCCCATCACTTCCCCCTAATTTCTTTGGAAAGGAGGCTATTTTTTCTTTAGCAAGAGCGGTGGGGAAGCCATTACAAGTATACATGGCAACGAAAAAATCAAACAAGACCAAGCTGTGCTAAAGTTAAGGTGGAAGTTGATCTGTTGCAGGAATTCCCTAAGAGGATCAAAATTGGAGTAAGGCAAAAAGGTGGGGACATCATGGAGAAGTGGGTGCCGATCAAGTATGACTATGTCCCAAAATATTGCTCTACTTACAAGATACAAGGCCACAATGACCAACAATGTTATATACTTCATCCGGAACTATATCCAGAAAGTGAATAAACAGAGGAGGAGAAGGGGAAGGAACAAGGTGCAAAGGAAGCAAAGGAGAATGCTGCGCAAAAGGATTAGGCCCCACAGGCAAAGAAAGAAAATCAAAATACTAGGGACCCAAAGTATAGAGGGAATGGAAAGCGTGGAGTAGTGAATGTTTCACAAGTGTGAAATAGGCTTGGAATAAAGTCTAAAAACACTAGTGAGGCACTACAACAACCAAGGAGAAAATGGGAAAGAGGAGGAAAAACAAGACAAGGAAGAAGCAGGTAATAAAGAGGATGGGCAAGCTGATGGCCAAGTGGAACACCAGGAAAAGAATGACAATGCAGACTCAAGCTCAATGCCAATGCAATAAGCAGAAAGGAACCAAGGCGAAATATTATGCAGGGAAGTCAGAACCTAACATCAAGTAGCACAAAGAACAAACATAATCACTCGGAGGGAACAGGGAAAGGTGATGCAAGAGGTATTATGCAAGAGTTGTTTAGAGGAGGTTCTCAAAGCAATAATTCCAACAACATAGAGGAAAGCATTGGGGAAACAGTGGACAAAGGGAGAAACATTGAGCAAAAAGAGAATGCCTCAAAAGAGAACACTCAGGAACAGATGCAGCAAGATGAAGGGAAGCAAGAGGAAGAACAAGATATGAGCAACAATATCCAGCAGGCTACCAAGGAGGGGGACCTCTCCCCAAGACAAGCCCAAAGTCTTCAATCAGGCTTGAAAAAGAGAAGATCTGTAGTACCTTTACAAGTCAAAACAAGAAGAAATAAGGACAAAACATCCAGTTTATAATGATAGAGAAATTTCTGTTTTGGAACATCAGATCAATTAATACTCAGAGTTCATTTGAGAAACAGGTATTCTTTTATAGCACTGATGGAACCCTTTAGGGGCCTATCCCAAATCGAAGAATATAGAAGAAGGTTGGGTTTCACCAATGCTATTGCTAATTGCTCTGGGAAGATTTGGTATTTTTGGAGGTGTGATTGGGAGACAGAAGAGGTGATGGACTCAATCAAAAAAATTTCAATACAGTTTGACCAAAATGGGAAGAAATTCCTAATATTTGTTGTTTATGCAAGATGTTGCCCTATAGAGAGACTGGAACTATGAGAGGATTTATAGAGTGTTCAACCACAGGGTAATATTCCTTGGGTTATTGCAGGTGATTTTAATATTATACTACATGAAGGTGAAAAGCTAGGGGGACTAGATTTTGAACAACAGAAGGCATCTGACTTTGCCTTTTTCATCAGTAATTGCTCCCTGATAGAGGTAAAGTTTACAAGTAATTATATATGGTGGAATGGAAGGATTGAAGGAGATTGTATCTTTAAGAGGTTAGATAGGGTTTTGGTAAATCAAAATTTTATGGACCTTTTCCCATCATCTGGGGTCCAACACTTGGTTAGGGATGGTTCTGACCACGCTCCATTGAATCTAGTGTGCAATTCAGAGGAAGAAGTCTCCATTAAGCCTTTTAGGTTCTTGAATGTTTGGATAAAAGACAAGAACTGTAAGGAGCTAATGAGGCAGAATGGAAGCTTCAATTTACGGCGAATCCATTCATTGAAGTGCAGGGGAAGCTGAAGAATGTGAGAAGAGCCTTGTCTAAATGGAGCAAAAAGGAATATGGAAACATATTAAAAAAAGTGGTTACTCTAGAAGATGTCATTAGAGTTAAGGAGGTGCAGCTGGAGGTAAAAGCCAATCCAGAAAATAGAGAAGAGTTAAAAAGGGCTGAAGCAGAGTTGAAGAGGTGGCTGAAGATGAAGGAGGAATTCTGGCAGCAAAAGGCTGGGATGAAATTGCTTCAGGATGGGGATAAGAACACTAAGTTCTTCCATGCATATGTGAGGGGAAGAAGGAAAAAGCTTACAATTAATGAAATCCAGGCAGATCATGGGGTAATCATAGACAGTAAAGACATGGGATTGGAAGCTGTTGATTTTTTCATGAAACAATTTCAGGCAGAAAGGTGTGATGAGGATAATGAACTGCTGAAACATATCCCAAAACTAATCTCAAAAGAGGAGAATATTGTTATGGTGAGGTTCCCATAAGAAGATGAGGTTCTTGAAGCAGTAAAGGGGTTGAATGAGAACAATGTTAGTGGGCATAATGGCTTCACGAGCCTATTTTTTAAACACTTTTGGGACATAGTGGGTGAAGATATCACAAGACTGGTGCAGGCTTTCTTTTGTGGCCAAGAACTGACAAAATTCTTTACTCACACCAACCTGATCTTAATTCTTAAGAAGGAGCCGATTAAAGGATTTGTAGACATGAGGCCAATCAGTCTAAGCTCTTTTATCAGCAAAATCATTTTAAGAGTGGTGCATGGCAGGTTAGTAAAGACACTTCCTAAGATTATTTCTCAAAATCAGTCAGGTTTTGTCAGGGCTAAAAATATTACAGAGAATGTATTATTAACAAAGGAGATAATAAGAGAAATAAGTAAGAGGAATCAGAATGTTAATGTTGTGGTGAAGCTAAATATGAAGAAAAACTATGATAGAGTTTCATGGTTCTTTCTCATCAAGATTCTGAGGAAGTTTGATTTTCCAGAGACAATGATAAATATGATGTGGAGGCTGCTTTCCAATAAGTGATACTCAGTTATTTTGAATGGGAAGTCACATGATTTTTTCAAAGTCCACTAGAGGGTTAAAGCAAGGGGGACCCTCTATCCCCAAAACTCTTTATCATTGCATCTGAAGTACTTAGCAGGGGCCTAAATAGCCTTAATGATGACCCAAACTTCAAGCGATATAGCTTATCGAAGTGGAGTCCTAAGATTAACCACCTAGCCTATATTGATGATACCATTCTTTTTGGTTCAAGTGACAGACAATTCATTATAAAAATGATGAAGATTTATAATAAAACGGCCCAATGGCCCAATTTATTTTTTTTAAAAAAGAATATCCACTCCACCCTCGTAACACTGAGAGGTAAAAACACAACTTTATATTGTAAAACGAAAAATCTATCTTCTGACTGGCTAAATATATAAGTCGGTCAAACTAGTCTAAAACTAATTATATTTTTGTTTACACGTTTAGTAAACCTATATTACTGCTTAAGAGTCAAAATCAACCAAAAGTCATAAGTTGGTCACTCTCAAATTATAATTTTTACTTATCTCATGTAAAAGATAAGATAATTAATTCCGCAAAATATTCCAAGTCTCAACCAGGGGCGGAGCCAGCACAAAGTGAGCGGGTTCATTAGAATCCTTTTGGCGAAAAATTATATTATTTATACAAGGTTAAAATATTTTTTTATGTATATATAATAAATATCGAAACCCCTTTAACTACTTCATGTGTTTACTTCTTCAAATTTTAAACCTCTTAATTAAAATTATGACTCTGCCACTAGTTCCA
>JAABOM020000012.1:21358541-21380693 GCA_011800125.2 Solanum clarkiae | reverse complement strand
AAAATTATGACTCTGCCACTAGTTCCAATTCATCAAATATTCTTATCTATCCCACTCTGACACCCCCAAACAACATATTCTACAAAAGATTGACAATAATAGGTCATGGAAATGGAAGAAAAGTTTCATAAATCAAATAAATAAAGTTTTGACCTCTTTAACAAGAAAAAGGAGAAAAGAAATAAATGGTTAAAAGGTAGTTGGAGATAGACAACATAGCAATTATACTATGTGTGTGTGTGTTAAAGTTAAAGCAATCGTCAAATGGATTGAATAATGTTGTTCACTTGTTGCATCAATGTCAAAACTCCTTTTCCAAGAACAATATTTTCTGTTTTTCACAATAAATACTTCTTCCCTATAATACCCTTTTGTCTACTCATACGTCCCACTCATCATACTACTCCCTCCGTTTATTTTTACTCGTAAAAAATTTTTTAATTTAATTTTCACTTTTAATTATCATATTTGACAAACTACAGTAGAACGAATTTTTTTCTTTATGTTCTTAGTTTATTACCATTGAGTTAATGTATTTACAAAATATAGAGAGTAAATATGTTTGACACCCTATAAATTATATGGGTAAAATGATAAATTTACTATACTAATAATTATTTTCTTAATAAGCGTGTCAAGTTAAAATTTGACAATTAAAAATGAACAAAAGAAGTACGTCTCAACTATAAATTAACTCTTTCCATTTTAATTCATGTGATTTTTTTCCTAAAAATATTAGGGTTTTTTTTTATGAGATCCACATATATCGATGGTCGAAAATGAAAGTCAAAAAATCATTTGATTCAATTGAGATTTGAAATTTGAAATATGTTAATTATAATACATTTAATTTTGAAACTTGTAATATTAAACATATATGTAGTTGTAAAAGTACTACTTTTTTTTTTTTTTACTAAAGAAAAAAATAAGTTTCTTTTAAAAATATATAAATGCCTCATTCTTTATTAAATGAACTAATATTGCATTTTTGGCCCCTTTATATTGATGAATTCTGTTTTGATCCTAATAAATTTGACTAAGTATATATTCAACCTTCAATTAATTAGATTGTGTATTTGTGGTCCTTTTATATAAAAGAACATGTGATATTTAAACTGCTTTGGAATCATATTACCCTCAAACATGAAACAATTATAATCTTTAAAAAATAATAATTGATAATTAAATATTTTGGCACTTAATAATCCAGTAAAGATGTAAAAATTCACAGCTAAATGGATCAAAGGTGCACAAATCAATTAGTTGAAAATCAAATATGCTAAAATAAGGATTCATGAATACTTAAGGGATTAAAAGTACTGTAAAATAATATCTTATGATCACTTACAGATTAAATAAAAAATAATTTTATTTATTTATTATACATAAAAAGTTAAAAATCTCTTATGTAATTTTCTTATAAAAAAAATCATATAATTAAAAATAAATTTATAAAGATTACACAAATCTCCCAGCATAGTACTATACAATTTTGTCTATTAAAAGTAGTACTACCATAACTCTGCAGTCCAACCGGAACCAAATCCAGTATATGACAACTCATCAATTAAGCCATTATCCCGTAAACTTTTTTTCTTTTAAATAAAATAATTAAGTGACTTTTTGAAATAAATATACTGAATATAGTCTTATAAGTGGAATTTGAGAAGATGAGATATACACAGATCTTATCCTACTTTCGTGAAATAAACATGATGTTTCCGTAGCCCCTCAACTTTTCAAATCATGATCCGAAAGAAATGTTTGCCCGCTAGCAGCAGAGAGGGTTTGATTCCCCATATACACAATGTGATGAAAAAGATTGATTCAACGAGATATGCCTTGCTTGCATTAAGATTTAAAACTTGTCGTCTGCTTTCAGGAACTATTTGGAACAGAGAACTAAGAATGTAACATGAAAATATTAAAGAAAGAAAAGTACTAACAACAAAATAATTAATAGTAAAGTAAAAGAAACAACATTAGTAATTAATAGAAAAATAAGATGATGCATAATAGTAATAATACGGTAAGAGAATGGGTAGTGCACCACAATAGAACCCTGCACTACTAGTGGAAAGAGAGAAGACGCTCAATTACTTATTAACTGTGTCTACCCTAATATATTCTCAACCACCTCACTCTCCTAACTCAGATCTTGTTTTCAATGGGATGGAGATGCGTCACATGTCATGTCTAATTATTGCTCTCGAGTTCTTTCTTGATCATATGTGCTCTTCCTTTTCATATGTCAAATCTATCATCGTCAGCCTATGACAAATTCTAACTAAATCATATATGCTCTTCCCTTTTCACATGCACAAATAGCAACGGACCCCCATTAATTAAATAGTGAGAGTACATATACATCTATTAACTTCAAAGAAAAAAGTGTGTGTGTATGTGTGTGTATGTGTATATATATATATATATGTTTGTGTATATGTATTTGTATATACCTTGAGATACTACTATATATGTAATTGTGCACCATAAATACAAATACATGTGTATTCGAGGCATGTTGGTTGTTGTGTCTTGTATTTCTGACTTCAGATCGAATTTGAATATCATTTTTAATTAGTATTTTATTTTAATTTAAATTAGTGTATGTGTCCGCATGTTGCACAAAAAATTACTCTATTTTTAAGAAGATATTTTAGATTGATCTTTGCAATTAAGAAATTCTTAACAAAAATATATTTTTTAAAATAAACTATACATTATATAAATTTAAATTAATCGAATTTATATGCTCCTAGAATATCACAAGGGAAATTATCTTTACAGCATTCACAATGATCTTATGCTCTCTAAACGTCATGCTTACCATAATTGAAACATTGGACCTTTTTTAAAAAAATCCAACTGCCAAAAACTTATAAAAATAAATTGAACTTTTGGAGATACTAATATTTTATTAGCCATTAGGGTAGGTAATTAGAAGACATAAACTCTACAACTCTTAATTAAAATATGGATTAGCTTTGAATAGTCTAATAGATGTTGACCACTCTCTTCCACTCTATGTGATTATGGAAAAGGCACAACAATATAATTAGCATGCATTGCCTTGTTTTATTTTTGTATATCGATCAGAAACGGATTCAGAATATAAAGTTCATGGATCATTTTGGTGATTGATCTTAAATTGATATGCATTAACAATAATAATAATAAATTATAGAAAATAATAGAAATAGGTTCAAATATATACAATAAAGTAACTAATTTATAATAAAGGGAAAAGGGTTATAAGTATCTCTAAACTATTTAAAATGGAGCAGAAATATCCTTCTTTTGCTTTAAAAATACCTTTTCGTTATATTTTTGGATAAAAAATACTCCTCCGTTATAATTTTGGCTCAAAAATATCCCTCTAACAAATTTCTGGCTCAAAAATTATTTCAACCCATCTTAAGATGAGAAGTCTCACATCGGCAAAACACAAGAGAGATGTTGGATATATAAGTAAAGGATTGGTCTATATACTATGAGGCGCCTATTGGGGTGAGCCCAAACAAATCCGTGATGGGCTAGGCCCAAGAGCTGACAATACTTCATAGTGTTAGGCCAGGTTGTTACAGGTGGTATCAAAGTCACTCTTATGTCAGCCTTGTTGATGTGAGTCTTAGTTCAACTGAGTTTAGGTGAATCCTGGTGAGGCGGGACAGACCTCAGTATTGAGTTTAGGCAAATCCCGTGCGGTGGGACAAACCTCAGCAAGGACGCTGAGTCCATAGAGAGGGTATATATACTGTGAGACGCTTTTTGGGGTAAACCCAAAGGGACAAATTCGTGATGAGTTAGGCCTAAGAGCAGACAATACTTTACAATGTTGAGCCAGGTAGTTACAAAAATTCCAAAGGATCAAAGCAATAAGATAACACATATGATTTTTTTATATGTGGTATAAATTTTTGTTGAAGAAATTCAAATGAATTCATGTCTCCTTAAATTCACCCTATTTATTTTAAAAGTACACGTAAGCAAATTTTATTTTACCCCTTCGAAGTTCTCGCCTTTTCATAAATAACCTTTAATTTTACTTTTGTGCTTCTTCATTTTAATTTTTCTCTTATGCTTTCAAATTTTCATCTAAAGAAATATATGAAAAGATCAAAGAGACAAGAATATACACTGAATGTACATTATGGTACACTCAAAAACTAAATATAACTTGATTATATATGAAATATACATTGACTATACATGTCTGTACAACAAATGATCATTTTTTTTTGTAATTACACTGGTCGAATGACAATTTATTGTAGTTAGAGAAAAGAAATAAAATTTTCCTCGAGCTTATATTGAAAAATCAGTTACACGCTTAAATTATTATGGTTACCTATTACACACATTTACTACTCAAAAGTGAATTTAATACCACGTCACATATACAAAGTCAGTCGCATAATCCAACATCATTTACATGCGTCTATCAGTCTATCAGATCTTTGTAAGCTTATACATATAATTTATCTATTTATTCTCTTTTTTCTCAACCTTGTTTATCTTTATTTTCTCTCTTCAACATCATTTACACGCATCTATCAAGTACAGTGGCCTGAAAGAGAAGTGGTTGGTGCAGGGAAACCAAGACTTTTGACTTCACTTTTGGTGCAGTGCACATTTTATTTTTTATTTAATTTTATTTTCACATCAGATTTGAGGGTGATATCAAATTTACTGTTAAACAGTAAATATGTGTAATAATCGTCATGATAATTTTAACGTGTAACTGATTTTTTGCTATAACTTCAAGAAAAAAATTTATGCCTTTTTTCATTGTAATAATCTCATTTTATTTTATGTCATCAACACATATAATATAAGTTAAATAAAATACAGTCTGACACAAAAAATAAAATGAAAATTGCATACTTATATTAAAACGACAGATTTTTGCATTCTTCAATTAATTTTGCCAAAATAAAATAGATTTGATAATAAGAATTAATCTACATCATGTCTTTACCTCTCTTTTTTCCCCTAAAGAATAATAAATAAAAATAAGAAAAAAGATTTATTAAAATTTATATTAAATTAATTAAATTAATTAAATAAAATTATACTTTATTTAATGGTGGTCAATATATTCCGACACATGTCATGAATTCATTATTGACAAGTTAATTATTTTTTTCCTTTTCTCATTAAAGAAAAAAAATGTTTTAATCAAAGAAAAAAAAAGTTAAAAGAAAGATGGACAAGATGTCATTATCTCATGAGTTGAAGTATTGAGCCTCCAGATATGAAGAATATGTATTTATTCGACTTATACTTGTCCGTTTTCTTTTCTATTTTCCTTCCCCCCTTTTGTCTATATAACGAAACATTATAACAACTTACGCTAATAACAATAGAGTTTTAAATTTTATGTATTGACTGATCAAAATATTTATACAATTAAATTATTTATTTATTTATTTATTTGTCCGTAATGCACTTTTTTTAGTGTATAAAAAATTACTTTTATTATTGAGAATCAGTTTAGTTTTAAACTTCATATTTTACCCTTAATATGATAATTTATCACACATGAATATTTATCTTTTAAGGTTTAAACATTTTATTTTTGGTAAAAGAAATTAAATGTACGAAAAGATCAAAGAGATAATAAAACATGTATGATTTTTTTATATAGTATAATTTTCACTGAAGAAGGTGAATCCACCCCATTAGGGAGATGTGGATTCATCGAGGTAACTAGCTAAGAAGCACGTGAGGAGCACATGGCAACATATAATAAGTTAAATTTTGATATATCTGTCTTTCAACGTTATTTACACGCGTCTATCAAGTCTTTGCAAGCTTGCATGTGTAATTTATTTATTTATTCTCTTTTGGTAACCTTGTTTGCCTTTATTTTCTCTCTCCAACGTCATTTACACGCGTCTATCAAGTCTTTGCAAGCTTACACATGTATTTTATTTATTTATTCTCTTTTTTTTTCAACCTTGTTTGCCTTTATTTTTTCTCTCTCCAACATCATTTACACACGTCTATCAGGTCTTTGCAAGCTTATACATGTATTTTATTTATTTATTCTCTTTTTTTCTTAACCTTGTTTGCCTTTATTTTCTCTCTTCAATATCATTTACACGCATCTACAGGTACGGTGGCCTGAAAGAGAAGTGGTTGGTGCGGGGAAACCAAGACTTTTTAACTTCACTTTGGCGCAACGCGCATTTTTTATTATTTTTTATTTTGCCTTTATTTTCTCTCTCCAATATCATTTACACGTCTATCAGGTCTTTGCAAGCTTACACAAGTAATTTATCTATTTATTCTCTTTTTTTCTCAATCTTGTTTGCCTTTATTTTCTCTCTCCAACATCATTTACACGCGTCTACAAGGTATGGTGGCCTGAAAGAGAAGTGGTTGGTGCGGGGAAACCAAGACGTTTGACTTCACTTTTGGCGCAACATACATCTTTTATTTTTTTATTTTGCCTTTATTTTCTCTCTCCAACATCATTACATGCGTCTATCAAGTCTTTGCAAGCTTACACATGTAATTATTTATTTATTCTCTTTTTTTCTTAACTTTGTTTATCTTTATTTTCTCTCTCCAACATCATTTACACACGTCTATCAGATACAGTGGCCTAAAAAAGAAGTGGTTGGTGCAGGGAAACTAAGACTTTTGACTTCACTTTTGGCGCAACGCGCATCTTTAATTTTTTTTATTTAATTTTATTTTCACATAAAATTTGTGGATGATATTAAATTCACTTTTAAACAATAAATATGTTAATAAATCATCACGATAGTTTAACGTTTAACTGACTTTTTGCTATAATTTCAAGAGAATAATTTATACCTTTTTTCACTGTAATAATCCCATTTTATTTTATGTCATCAATATATATAATATAAGTTAAATACAATACAGTTTGATACAAAAAATAAAATGAAAACTGCAAACTTATAATAAAACGACAGAGTTTTTCATTCTTCAATTAATTTTGCCAAAATAAAACAGATTTGATAATAAGAATTAATCTAAATCATGTCTTTACCTCTTTCCCCTAAAAGAATAATAACTAAAAAGAAGAAAAGACATTAGAATTTATATTTATTTAATGGTGGTCAATGTTTTTCCGAAAATGTCATGAATTCATTATCAACAAGTTAATCAATTTTTCCCTTTTCTAATTAAGAAGAAAATAATGTGTTTTAACCAAAGAAAAAAAAAAGTTAAAAGAAAGAAGCGCAAGATGTCATTATCTCAATTGAAGTATTGAGCCTCCCGATATGAAGAATATGTATTTATTTGACTTAATTATCCATTTTCTTTTCTCTTTTCCTTCCCCCTTTTTTCTCCATATAATGAAACATCATAACAATTTAGGCTAATAACAATAGAGTTCAAAATTTTATGTATTGACTGATTAAAATATTTGTATAATCAAATTATTTATTTATTTATTTTTGTTCGTAATGCACTTTTTTTATTGTATAAAAAATTACTTTTTATTATTTAGAATCAGTTTAGTTTTAAACTTCATATTTTACCCTTAATATGATAATTTGTCACACATGAATATTTATCTTTTAAGTTTTAAAAACTTTATTTTTGATTTAAAAAAATTAAATGTAAGAAAAATCAAAGAGATAATAAAGCATGTATGATATTTTTATATAGTAAATTTTTCATTGAAGATCACATTAGGGAGATGTGGATTCATCGAGGTAACTAGAGAAGCACGTGAGGAGCACATGTCGACGTATAATAAGTTAAATTTTGATATATCTGTCTCCAACGTTATTTACACGCGTCTATCAGGTCTTTGCAAGCTTACACGTATAATTTATTTACTTATTCTCTTTTTTTTCAACCTTGTTTGCCTTTATTTTCTCTCTCCAACATCATTTACATGCGTCTATCAGGTATGGCGGCCTGAAAGAGAAGTGGTTGGTGCGGGGAAATCAAGACTTTTGACTTCACTTTTGGCGCAACGCGCATCTTTTATTTTTTTATTTTGCCTTATTTTCTCTCTTCAATATCATTTACATGCATCTAACAGGTCTTTGCAAGCTCACACATGTAATTTATCTAGTTATTTTCTTTTTTTCTCAACCTTGTTTGCCTTTATTTTCTCTCTCCAACATCATTTACATACGTCTATCAGGTACACTGGCCTGAAAGAGAAGTGGTTGGTGCAGGGAAACCAAGACTCTTGACTTCACTTTGGTGCAGGGAAACCAAGACTCTTGACTTCACTTTTGGCGCAACACACATCTTTTATTTTTTTGTTTTGCCTTTGTTTCTCTCTCCAACATCATTTACACACGTTTATCAGGTCTTTGCAAGCTTACACATGTAATTTGTCTATTTATTCTCTTTTTTTCTCAATCGTTTTTGACTTTCTCTCCAACATCATTTACACACGTCTATCACGTCTTGGCAAGCTTACACCTATAATTTATTTATTTATTATCTTTTTTTTCCAACCTTATTTGCCTTTATTTTCTCTTTCTAACGAGATTTACACACGTCTATCAAATCTTTGCGAGCTTACACATGCAATTAATTTATTTATTCTCTTTTTTTCAACCTTGTTTGTCTTTATTTTCTCTATCAGGTACGATGGCCTGAAAGAGAAGTGGTTGGTGCGGGAAAATCAAGACTTTTGACGCAATGCACATCTTTTATTTTTTATTCAATTTTATTTTCACATTAGATTTGAGGGTGCTATTAAATTTGCTTTTAAATAATAAATATGTATAATAAATCATCACGATAGTTTAACGTGTAACTAACTTTTTGCAATAACTTCAAGAGAAAAATTTATGCCTTTTTCCATGGTAATAATCCCATTTTATTTTATGTCATTGGTATATATAATATAAGTTAAATACAATACAACTTGACACAAAAAATAAAATGAAAATTGCATACTTATTGTAAAACGTCAGAGTTTTGCATTTTCTTGAATTAATTTTGCCAAAATAAAATAGATTTGATAATAAGAATCAATCTAAATCATGTCTTTATCTCCCTTTTCCCCTAAAGAATAATATAACTAAAATAAGAAAAAGACTTATTAGAATTTATATTAAATTATGAAATTAATTAAATAAAAATATAATTTATTTAATTGTGGTCAATGTATTTCGACACATGTCATGAATTCATTTATCAACAACTTAATCAATTTTTTCCTTTTCTAATTACAGAAAACAATAGCATGTTTTAACCAAAGAAAAAAAAAAGTTAAAAGAAAGAAGCACAAGATGTCATTATCTCAAATGAAGTATTGAGCCTCCCGATATGAAGAATATGTATTTATTCGACTTATTTATCAGTTTTCTTTTTTCTTTTTCTTTTCCTTTTTTGTCCGTATAATGGAACATTATAACAACTTAGGCTAATAATGATAGAGTTCCAAATTTTATGTATTGACTGATTAAAATATTTATACAATCAAGTAATTTATTTATTTATTTTTATCTGTAATGCACTTTTTTAGTTTATAAAAATTATTATTTTTTATTTAGAATCAATTTAGTTTTAAACTTCATATTTTACCCTTAATATGATAATTTGTCACACATGAATATTTATCTTTTAAGTTTTAAAAACTTTTATTTTGGTAAAAAAAATTAAATCAATGAAAAGATCAAAGAGATAATAAAACATGTATGGTTTTTTTTATAAAGTATAATTTTTCATTAAAGAAGATGAATCCACCCCATTAGGGAGATGTGGATTCATCGAGGTAACTAGAGAAGCATGTGAGGAGCACGTGTTAACGTATAATAAGTTAAATTTTGATATATCTGTCTTCAACATTATTTACACGCGTGTATCAGGTCTTTGCAAGTGTTTACACGTGTTTATTTATTTATTCTCTTTTTTTGCTCAACCTCGTTTGCCTTTATTTTCTCTCTCCAACATCATTTGCACGCGTCTATCAGGTACGGTGGCCTGAAAGAGAAGTGGTTGGTGTGGGGAAACCAAGACTTTTGACTTCACTTTTGGCGCAACACACATCTTTTATTTATTTTTTATTTTGCCTTTATTTTCTTTCTCCAACATCATTTACACGCGTCTATCAGGTCTTTTCAAACTTACACATGTAATTTATCTATTTATTCTCTTTTTTTTTCTCAACCTTGTTTGCCTTTATTTTCTCTTGCCAACATCATTTACACGCATCTATCAGGTACGGTTGCCTGAAAGAGAAGTGGTTGGTGCGGGGAAACCAAGACTTTTGACTTCATTTTTGGTGCAACACACATCTTTATTTTTTATTTTGTCATTATTTTCTCTCTCCAATATCAATTATACGCATTTATCAAGTCTTTGCAAGCTTACACATGTAATTTATCTATTTATTCTCTTTTTTTCTCAACCTTGTTTGCCTTTGTTTTCTCTCTCCAACATCATTTACATGCGTTTATTATGTAGGGTGACTTGAAAGTATTATTTTGATACATCTATTAAAAAAATTTGATAATAGTAGTCAAAAGTATTATTTGACTAAGCTACACTTTATAAGCACTAATAGATCAAGGATTTTAATCTTTTATTACTCGATTAAATATTTTTTTATTTATTTCAATCCAAAAATAAAAAGATTTCCTAGATTCAACTAATGGGCTTATTTGGACTCTCATCACATTTGCTTTGGGCTGTTGATGAAAAATTGGATTTGAAAATTGGGCCTCCTCATTTCATAGTCCATAATCAATGGCAAAATTTGTGTTATATATGTTCTTTCCACCAAAGTAACTAATACTAAGTGCCTGTTTGTTACATGGGATAAATATAATAATTTTAAGATAATCTAAGATTTATTTTAGAAGATAAAAATAATCTTTTTGTCTCTCTTAAATTTTATGTCTCAGACGGTACTATATAAATTAGAACGAAAAAAGTATTCATTAGAGCAATTAAAGTTTAAAGGTTTATGAAATTTTCAAAATCAGTAAAACTCTGTTGTCTTCAAATTTTGAATCTATCTTCGTTCAAAAGATAATTAAAAGTAAACAACATTATATAACTACACTCAATGACAATATCAATGTAGCAAACCAATCATAATAAAGTGAAATCAGAATTCTAAAAGACAAAACATGTTACCTACTACTACACATTAAACCATGCTCAACAACAATTAACAACATAAAATTCATCTAAATTAAAATGCACTAACATAAATTTTATAATTTGGGATAATTCAAATATATACAATAAACTATTTAATTTATAACAAAGCCAGTCGCGTAATCCACGTCATTTGCACGCGTCTGGCAGGTCTTTGCAAGCTTACATATGTAATTTATTTATTTATTCGTTTTTTTAACCTTATTTGCCTTTTTCTCTCTCCAATGCATTTTCACGCGTCTATCAAGTCTTTGCAAACTTACACATGTAATATATATTGCTTTTTTTTTTTAACCTTGTTTGTCTTTATTTTCTCTCTACAACGTCATTTACACGTGTCTATCAGGTCTTTGCAAGCTTATATGTGTAATTTATTTATTTGTTCTCTTTTTTTTTAACATTGTTTGCCTTTACTTTCACTTTCCAACATCATTTACACACGTCTATCACGTCTTTGCAAGCTTACACCGGTAATTTATATATTTATTATCTTTTTTTTCAACCTTGTTTGCCTTTATTCCTTTATTTTCTCTCTCCAACGTCATTTATACGCGTCTATCAAGTCTTTACAAGCTTACAAACGTAATTTATTTATTTATTCTCTTTTTTCTTAAACCTTGTTTGTATTTATTTTCTCTCTCCAACATCATTTACACACGTTTGTCAGGTCTTTGCAAGCTTAGATGCGCAATTTATTTATACATTCTCTTCTTCTTTTTTTTTTTAAACATTGTTTACCTTTATTTTCTCTCTCCAACATCATTTACATGCGTCTATCAAGTACGGTGACCTAAAAAAGAAGTGGTGGGTGCGGGAAAACCAAAGCTTTTGACTGTACTTTTGGCGCCTACGCGAAGCTTTTATTTTTTATTTAATATTATTTTCACATTAAATTTGAGGGTGATATTAAATTCACTTTTGAATAGTGAAGGCGTGCAATAGTTCGTCATGATAATTTTAACATGTAACTGACTTTTCGCTATAACTTCAAGAAGGAATTTATATCTTTTCCCACTATAATAATTTCATTTTATTTTGTGTCATTAATACATATAATATAAATTAAATACATTAACGTTTGACACAAAAAATAAAATGAAAATTGCACACTCGTAATAAAACGACAGAGGTTTGCATTCTTCAATTAATTTTGCCAAAATTAAATGTATTTGATAATAAGAATTAATCTAGAGTTGTGGTGTATCATATCATATAGTTGAAAGGCTGCAAATTAATCCCAAAATTTGATAAAAGCATATAAGATAATAAATAAAAATGAGTGAAGTAGGAACATTATCCCAAAAAAATGTTAACCACCCAAACTTGCTCACATTTGAAAGGCTCAACTAATTTTATAAAATATATGGTTTTTCATTAATGAATTAAATATCATCTTTTTACCTTTCTTTTTTCCAAAAAATAACTAAAAATAAGAAAAAGACATATGAAAATTTATGTTAAATTAATAGAATTTAATTAAATAAAAATATATTTTATTTAATCGTGATCAACGTATCACAACACATGTCATGCATGCATTATGACGGTCAAATTAATTTTTTCCTTTTCTAATTTAAGAAAAAAAGTTAAAAGAAAGAAGCACAAGACGTTATTGTTTCAGTTGAGTGTTGAGCCTCCCGATGTGAAAATATGTATTTACTCGACTTCATTTGTCCGTTTTTTTTTATTTCTGTTCCTTCCCCCGCCCTTTTTTGTCCGTATAATGAAAAAATGTAACTACTTAGGCTAATAGAAACAAAGTTCAAAATTTTATGTATTGACTGATCAAAATATTATATAATCAAGTTATTTATTTATTTATTTATTTTTGTAATGCATTTTTTGTTAATGTATAAAAAATTACTTTTTATTTAGAAGTAGTCTATTTAAACTCCATATTTTACCCTTAATAGATAATTTGTTACACACGAATATTTATCTTTTAAGTTTTAAAAACTTTATTTTTTAGAAAAAAATTTCTTGCCTAGTTAAAAGTTTAGGTCGGATGAAGTAGAAATAACAACATATCTAATGTAATTTTGTAGCATTCTTCTTCTTGTCCAATATAATGACCACTCTCACCCAATCTTGAATTTCTTCATTCCAATCCTATCATTCCCAGTATGCGCATACATCTATCTCTACATCTTTATTTTTATTTCTGAATGTATGTGTTCTTGAGTGGACAATACTCCATCCATATAACATAGTTGGTCTAACAACCACTTATAAAAATTACCTCAAAGTCTTGGCAACACCTTTTTTTTTCTTTTTTTTTTTTTTAATAATTATAGTATCCGAACCAACTTACGTACACCTTGATTAATTTCAGATGATATCAGTCATCTCCCACCAACAAAAGATACCATGTAACTCTATCCACCTAGGATACAACGGATGAGAAGAAATTACCTAGTATTATTATTGTTAGGATTTGAACATGAGACCTCATTGTTCTCAACCCACTCTATTAACCACTAATTTCACACCTCTCTTCAAAACAAGATGCCAGATACAACTTTCATTTCATTTATCAAGATCTAATACATGTAACATTATTATGTATCTCACATTTTCTTAAACAATTGATCCAAAATACTTGAAATCTCCTCTCTAAATGAGTCATGTATCAATCTTCACTTTCACATAAACTTGTTATACAAGTACTCTATCTCAATCATGCTTAACCTAAACTATTTAGACTCTAAATATGTCTCTAAATCTTTAACCCATTATTAACTCTACCACATATCTCGTCAACTAATATTATGTCTATGCAAAAAGTCAAGTAAAGCAGATATAAGTAATTTTTATGACACATCGTATAACGAATAAAAAAAAATATCAAATGAAAGTGATTGGATTAATTTCTGCATGGTGTAGTGTAGTTAATAGGTACGTAAGCATTCCAAAAAGAACCTGCAGGATATATTCACCTATGTATAAAGATTTGATATAGACCCCATAGTATTAATGCTTTTAGCATAGCATTGCATTGGACTTAGAATTGTACAGTCACTTTAAGGTACACTTTGGACAATACAACAAACAAGAAAAAATACAGATTTTTTAATTAATGAATGAGTTAATGATCAAAATCAAACACAGGTAATAAAATATCTTCATTTTTTTAGTTTTATATTTGAATTATCATAAATTATTTATTAAAAATATGTTTTGATGATATTTCAATTTCACTTTGGACAATATAATAAACACGCACAAAACACGCACACAGGGAGAAATATAGGTTTTAATTAGTTAAAGAGTTAATGATCAAAATTAACACAGCAAAAATATCTCAATGTTTTGAATTTTATTTTGAACTTTTACAAGAGATTTATCACCATACAGTTTAATTATCAATTATTCCATTTTACTACTACTTCAATGATGGTGATACTTTTGGTAAAAAAAAATTAATAATTAAAGCGTGTTATGATAAATAATTGAGAGTAAAATCAAGTCAAAAACTCGAAAATCAAGATACTGTAGGTTAGGTGTGTTGTTTGTCGTTCATTCTTAGTAAAATGCACTGTTTATTTTAAAAAAGAATGACCTAACTAGTTTGAGTTGATACAAAGTTTTTAAAAAAGGAAGAAGACTTTTCAATGCTATAGTCTTAAGCTAAAGTTACGTCAAATGTATCAAAATCTTAAACATATCACATACAAAATCAAAATTAAAATGTTATTAAAAAAGAATAAACAAATTATTGTTATCTAAGCGGACTAATAAGGAAAATACTATATAGGTATTATTTTTTTAAACAGACTAATAAAGAAAATATATTATTCTTTTAAAAACGAAGAAAACAATTTTTGTTGTGAAAATTTAATGTACTTTGCCTTTGCCCACTGATATTCAATAGCTTCATAAGAAATTTTTTCTTTGTTTTGCTATGAAGAAGAAGCCAAAAAATTACAAACTTCATAAAACCATTGCTTCTAACACTTGTCACAATAACACAAACCTTTTCAATTTTCTTTCAGTATAAATAATCCCTCTTTTCATTTGTTTTCATACGTCTTTTCAACTTTCTTTCAGCAATAATCCTCATTGCTCTGTTTTTTGTGTTTCTTGATTTTCCGGCGAGTATTCAATCAGTCGCTGGCGGTACCGTGATGTCTCAGGCAGCTGAAGTTTCTCCCGGCGCCGGAAACAGAGCAGTGTTTCCTCCACTAATGGCTTCTCATGAGAAGATTGTGAATGACCCAAATCTGTTCATGGAGTGCTTTAACACTTTTAACTCTGCTTTGGGGAAAAAGTACACGTAAGCAACTTTAATTTTTACGGAGTTCTTTTTTTTTTTTGCTCTCTTGTTAACTCAAACTTATGTTCTTGAGGTCGGAAATGGTGGATGTCTCTATCACTCGAGCAATCTGCCTCATAAAGAACCTCTATTTTTTTAAAAACTTTTGTGTTTTTTTTTCTTTAACTTTTTTTCTTATATTCGCACGTGTTGAATTTTCACTAAAGAGTGCACGTAAGCAAGTTTTATTTTACTCGATCGTAATTTTCACTTTTTTATAAATAACCTTTAATTTTATTCTTGGGCTTCTTCTTTTTAATTCTTTTTCTTACGTTTGCTCGCAATTCACACGTGTGGGATTTTTATTAAAAAAATATTTTGGTAAAAAAAGTAGATATTCGAAAAGATGAAAAAGATAAGAAAACATATATGAATTTTTTATATGTGGTATAATCTTTTGCTGAAAACGATTCAGATGAATTTATGTTCACCCTATGGGTTTTAAAAGTATTGCCTTAAAAAAATTTGATTTAATTAATTAATATTTAATTTTTATTTATTTTAAAAGTACACGTAAGCAAGTTTTATTTTACCCCATCAAAATTTTCGCCTTTTTTATAAATAACCTTTCATTTTATTCTTGTGTTTCTTCTTTTTAATTCTTTTCTTATGCTTGTATTTCGCACGTGTTGGATTTTCACTAAAAAATTCTTTTTTTGTAAAAACAATAAATATACAAAAAGATCAAAGAGATAAGAAAACATATATGATTATTTTTGTATGCGATGTAATTTTTTGTTGAAGAAGATTCAGATAAATTCATGTTTCGTTGAATTGTTCTATGTAATTTAAAAGTATTACCTTTATTAAAATTTATTTTAATTGATTAATGTTTCATTTTTATTTATTTTTTTTCTTTAATTAAGGGTTCCGGTGATTGGAGGGAGGGATCTTGATTTACATGCCCTCTATGTTGAGGTGACTAAAAGGGGTGGCTATGACAAGGTTTAATTGTTTCTCCTTTTATTTTTCTTTCTTATAATTCTTTTCATTTCATTTTGATATGATTAGTCTTGAGTTTTTTTTATTTGAAAAAATTAAAAAAAAAACATGACATACAAAATTTATTTTTTTTATAGGTAGTGGCGAATAAGAAATGGAGAGAAGTAAGTTCAGTATTTAATTTTTCTCCAACAACAACAAGTGCTTCATATGCATTGAGGAAACATTACTTCACTTTGCTTCATCACTTTGAGCAAGTTTACTTTTTCAGACATCAATTTTCTTCCCTTGATAAATCTCCAGGTTAGTCAAAAATTCGTAAGTTAATTTTTTTTTATTAAGTATATATTTTTTTCCACATTAATGTTTATTTTTTTCGATATGTGATAATATTTGTGTGTTATTATTAGCTAGAAATATTTGATTTACACCTCAGTTATCTCGAGTTTCTATTTTTTTCGATATCATCAAGATAACTAGAAAAGCACGTGAGGAGCACGTGTCATATATATATAGTATAGCGTCAATATATATTTAAAAGATGTGTCAATGTATAATAGCTTAAATTTTAAAGTATCTATTAAAAATTGTTTGATAATAATAGTCAAAAGTGTTATTTGGCTAAATTGCACTTTATAGTATTAGTGAATTTTAGTATGCGATAGTAAGTTATAATAGTTACTAATTTTATCATCTGAACGTGAGTGAATGTGAAATGATTCGTGCATCTGGCTTTTTTGTTTTTGTTGCTCACATTGTCTTGTGCATTTAGGATCAAATTTTCATGCTGAAGGGACAATTGATGCCAAATTTGACTGTGGTTATTTTGTATCCCTCAAAATGGGATCTGAAGTTTTGAATGGAGTACTTTACCATTCACTCCACAAAGCTCAATCTTCTTCATCTAAGTTAGGTGAACAAAGTAGCAACGCGATTGTGCCTTACAATCCGTCACCTCACAACCATCCAGGGCGGAAGAGCAGGAGGAAGAGGAACGGGGATCCCAACCGCCCAAAACCTAATAGGAGTGGATACAATTTCTTCTTTGCTGAAAAACATGCCATGTTGAAAGCTCTTCATCCACATAGAGAGAGGGAATTCACTAAGATGATTGGAGAATCTTGGAACAATCTGTCTCCTGAAGAAAAAATGGTAAACATGCTCCAACTCGATTATGTGGTACTATTCTGTATTATGAAGATTCATCATTAATTGAAAAACAAGCACTTTAAATGAGTGATATGGACAATGCAGATTGTCAGATACATATAGTCGGTCCAAACTTCCTTCTGATTGAAGCGTATTCATTTTATACTCAGAACTAGATCACTTAAGCAAAATTAAGTCATATAGGGATGACATTGAGGGTGTGTTTGGTATTGAGACAAATATCTTTTGATTTTTCATGAAAAATATTTTCCTTTCATACCAAACACACTCTGAAAGAGTTTTGTACTAATTATTAGTGTGTATATTTACAGGTCTATCAAGAGTATGGAGTGAAGGATAAGGAAAGGTACCAGAGGGAGTTGAAGGAGTATAGAGAAGGACTAATGGCTTCATCATCTAGCTGCTAATGGTGACTGATTGGGAGGAGAAGAAGAAGAAGAAGAGAAGGATATGTAAATATTTTTATTGTAATGTAGTTTCAAAACTTAGTTATGGCTTATGTAATTGTCCTAAACTATTTCCTAATAGTGTGTAGTTTTTCAAGACATGTGTTTTAATTTCCTAGACTGATTCTTATGCTTATAAGATGGTCTTGCTTATCAAATTTCATAGTTTTCGTCCTTTTTTGTGTCTTTGGTGACTCGCACCCATAACCTTAGTATTGGAGGTGAATAGTTTTTATCATCCAAGAAAGTCCCTATTGTCTAGCGAAAAATAATATATTTATGTCGGTATGCGATAATATTTGTGTGTTATTATTAGGTAGAAATATTTGATTCATACCTCAGTAATCTCGAGTTTTTATTTTCTTCGATATCATCGAGATAACTAGAGGAGTACGTGAGACACAAGTGTCACACTTAAAAGTTGTATCAATATGTAATGACTTAAATTTTGACATAGGCTATAAATATTTGATTTACACCTAGATCAGCTCCAGTTTATGCTTTCTTCGATATTATCGAGGTAACTAGTTGGAAGTATTATTTGGATAAATTACACTTTATAAGCACTAATTGTTCAAGTATTTTAAATTTTTAGTACTAGATTAGATATTTTTCTATTTTTCTAAATATGCCACAACAATTATGCGTTATTTACTAGGTTAGAGATATTTGATTGACACCTCAATCATTTCGAGTTTTCACTTTCTTTGATATCATTGAGGTAATTAGAGGAGTACGTGAGCCTCACACGTGAGCCACACGTGTCATATCGTATGGTGTCAATATGTATCTAAGTGATGTGTCAACATATAATATCTTAAATTTGACATATCTATTAAAAATTATTTAAATTGTTACAAAATATTTATCATCATACATTTTAACTATCTGTTATTCCATTTACTTCTACTTCAACAATGACGATATTTTTGATTAAAAAAAAGAAAATAATTAATAGTTAAAGTGGGTCATGATAAATAATTGATCAAAAGTTCAAGTAAAAAACTCGAAAATCAAGAAACTTTATATTAGGTGAGTTGTTTGTCGTTTAACTCTTAATAAAATATATCCTTCGGTTCAGAAAAAATGTTAACTAGTTCGACTTGAAACAAAGTCTAAAAAATGAAGATGACTTCTCAATATTGTAGTCTTAAATTAAAGTTACGTCAAAAGTGTCAACATGTTGTTTAATCTTATACTACTTTAAACATGTCACGTGCAAAATTGAAATTAAAATGCTATCAACAAAGAAAAAAACTGACATTCTTATCTAAGCAAACTAATAAGGAAAGTACTCCATAGATCATTCTTTTTAAGACAAAGAAAACAATCTTGTTGTGAAAATTTAATGTACTTTGCCTTTGCTCACTGATATTCAATAGCTTTGCAAGAAAATTTTTCTCTGTCTTGCTATGAAAAAGAAGCCAAAATTATAAACTTTCTTCATAAACCATTGCTTCTAACACTTGTCATGAAAACACCAATTTTTCAACTTCTTTTTATTTTGTGCTCAAAAGCTTTTCACACCACCCCATTGCTCTGTTTTTCCAGTTTCTTGATTTTCCGGTCAGTCACGGGTGGTACCATGATGTCTCAGACGGCTGAAGTTGCTCTTGGCGCCGGAAACAGAGCAGTGTTTCCTTCGCTAATGGTTTCTCATGAGAAGATTGTGAATGATCCAAATCTATTCATGGAGTGTCTCAACACTTTTAACTCTGCTTTGGAAAAAAGTACACGTAAGCAAGTTTTCTTTTTATGGAGTTCTCGTTTTTTTGCTCTCGCGGTAGCTCGAACTTATGTTCTTGAGGTTGGAAGTGGTGGATGTTTATCACTCGAGCAATCCGCCTTATAAAGAACCTCTATTTTTGTTTTTACTTTTGTGCTTTCTTTTTTCTTAATTTTTTTCTTACATTCGCACGTGTTGGATTTTCACTAAAAAGTGCATATAAGCAAGTTTTATTTTACTCCATTGGAGTTTTCGCCTTTTCATAAATAACCTTTAATTTTATTCTTGTGCTTCTTCTTTTTAATTTTTTCTTATGTTTGCTCACAATTAGCACGTGTGGGATTTTTACTAAGAAATATATTTTGGTAAAAGAGTAGATATTCGGAAAGATGAAAGAGATAAGAAAACATATATGATTTTTTTATATGTGGTATAATTTTTTGCTGAAAAAGAGTCAGATGAATTTATGTTCACCCCATGTGTTTTGCCTTAATAAAGTTTGATTTAATTAATTAATGTTTAATTTTTGTTTATTTTAAAAATGCACGTAAGCAAGTTTTATTTTATCCCATCGGAGTTTTCACTTTTTTATAAATAATCTTTAATTTTGTTCTTGTGTTTCTTCTTTTTAATTCTTTTCTTATGCTCGCAGTTCGCACGTGTTGGATTTCCACTAAAAAAATTTTTTTGGTAAAAAAAACAGATATATGAAAAGATCAAAGAGATGAGAAAACATGTATGATTTTTTTTTTTCATATGCGATGGAATTTTTTGGAAAATATGTTTTGATTTTTTGCGAAAATCATTTTCCTTTCATACCAAACACACTCTGAGAGAGTTTTATACTAATTATTAGTGTGTATATTTACAGATCTATCAAGAGTATGAAGTGAAGGACAAGGAAAGGTATCAGAGGGAATTGAAGGAGTATAAAGAAGGATTGAGGGCTTCATCATCTAGCTATTAATGGTGACTGATTGGGAGGAGAAGAAGAAGAGAAGGATATGTAAATATTTTTATTGTAGTGTAGTTTCAAAACTTATTTATGGCCTATGTAATAGTCCTAAACTATTTCCTAAAAGTATGTAGTTTCTCAAGACAAGTGTTTTCCTAGAATAATTCTCATGCTTATCAAACTTCATAGTTTTCATCCTTTTTTGCTGAAAAAGATTCAAATGAATTTATGTTCACCCTATTTGTTTTAAAAGTATTGTCTTCACAAAGTTTGATTTAATTGATTAATGTTTGATTTTTATTTATTTTAAAATTACACATAAGCAAGTTTTATTTTATCCCATAGGAGTTTTCGCCTTTTTGTAAACGATCTTTAATTTTATTCTTGTGTTTCTTCTTTTTAATTCATTTCTTACGCTCGCAGTTCACACGTGTTGGATTTTTACTAAAAAGTTTTATTTTTTGATAAAAAAAATAGATATGTGAAAAGATCAAAGATATAAGAAAACAGATATGTTTTTTCTTATATGTGATGTAATTTTTTATTGAAAAAGATTTCAAATGAATTCATGTCTCAACAATTTTCACTCTGCTTTGGAGAAAAAGTACACGTAACCAACTTTGATTTCTACCTGCTCGAAGTTCTCATTTTTTGCTCTCTTGGTAACTCGAACTAATGTTCTTAAGGTCGGAGGTAGTGGATACTTACCACTCAACCAATCCACCACATGACGATTATGTTTAATTTTAAGTTGTCTTTTTATTTACTATTGCCCTTTGAGTTGGTATCTTTTTTAGCTTCCCACCTGTTAATTTTGTCAGATAACTTTTTCACATTCTTACTTGTCTCTCGCTATAAATATCCACAACAAAATAATTTTTGTCAACTCTTTATCCTAATTCGTCTGTCTTTTTTTTTTTATTTTTGGCTACAGATATACTATTGTCAGGGAATTATATATGTAACTATTATTATTTGTCATCTTTGTTTTTGGTTATTTCTGTTTTCTACGCTTTATCATGCTATTATATCATTATGCATCAATTTAGCAATCAAACTTTTGCAAGC
The DNA here is from genome assembly GCA_011800125.2 of Solanum clarkiae. NCBI lineage: Eukaryota > Viridiplantae > Streptophyta > Magnoliopsida > Solanales > Solanaceae > Solanum > Solanum clarkiae. The sequence goes on along the minus strand of JAABOM020000012.1, from coordinate 21,358,953 downwards.
AGAATATTGCTAGATGAAGCTTACTTTTGTATAATGTTATCGTAATAATATATAATATCATTTATTAAATTGAACCAGATTATTCTAAGAAGGAATTTATCACATCTATAACTTTAATTACTTAAATGTGATCCTTCTATAATGATTGCTTGGTTAAGTTCTCCTTGATAGTAACGCAATGCAATTAGTGTGAAATAGACATATTTATTTGTAAAATAAATCCGAGTGTATAACTTGGAGATGCTAGTTTTCTCCTGTTGAATTTTCATGTTATTTTTTTATGGGCTTATTGCTTACCAGTTATTTCTAGACAAGTTTGATGCTGATAGTTATATCACTCAATATTTCTCGAAATAGAAAAGTTAGTGAAAGAATCTTCAATTTAGCATGGGACTCACGTGCCAAGGACTAA